>APFE030391823.1:9895-71404 GCA_000404065.3 Pinus taeda | reverse complement strand
TAATTATAATTATAATTAATAGTTCAATCATATTACTCCTAAATTACCAAGTGTTAGAGGCATAAAATCTCTTCATATACAAACCTTTTTTAAAGTGAAAAGAGATTTGATTCCCTCTGCCCTTGGTAAATCCAAAATTAAGATAGATCCAAGCTAGTTTTATATCAATTTATGTAATTGAAAGTAAAGAATGATTATTTTAATGAAAAGTTACTTTCAAAAATAATTGTACTTTCTTCAATTTTAAAATAAAGCTAGCCTAGTTCCATCTTAACTCTAGATCTATCAAGCGATGAGAGAGATCATATCTGTTGAAGTGCAAACCTTTTTTTTGAATGCAAAACTTGAGGAAAGGTTTGTACCTCGAGAGATTTGATCCCTCTCGGTGCTTGATAGATCCAGAGTTAAGATGTATCTAGATTGGTTTTAATCATGTGTGGCCAAAGAAAATCTAACGAACATATGATTAATTTGATCAATAATATATGAATTCATCTAATATTAATATAATCAGTTTAAATATGCTAATATGTCTCAGATTAATCTGTATATTTTAATTTTAAATTTTCTTAGTTGCCTCAATTTGTTGTGATGATAATAACTTTAATGATAAAAAATGATGAAATATAAATTTTGAATGTAAAGGGACAATGTAATAGTGTTGAATGATAGAAAATGTGAATAATAAGAATATAGTCAATTACAAATAGTATTCATTGTGGTTAATCTAAAACTATTTTCTTCTATTATTCTTATTGTCACCCTTTTTACTTTTGTCATCTTTTCATATTGACTATCATATTTTCATATCGATTATATGAAAAGGACAGGTTAAACGATAAACCATTTAAATCTTTAGCTCAATATATTGTAGTAAACATCATTCATTGTCTCTCATTCTCTCCAATATTAATAGGTTGAATTACTATAACACAAAAACCAATGTACATTGTCAATAATTTTTTGTGCTTACACTAAAATCAATGCATAATGTTAATCCAATCACTTTAAAATTAATGTACCATCATACATCCAATTACATCAAAATAGAAATCAACATTTACATTGAAATTAATGAATGTCATGCAAGTAATTAAATAATATTATAAAACAACATTTACACTAAAATTACTGCATCTAATGAAATCAATCAAATAAGATTAGAAATCAACATTTACACTCAAATCAATTCATCTAGTGCACATAAGAAAACTGGATTATAAACCAACATCTACACTAAAATTAATGCACCTAGTGCAAGTAAGCAAATAGGTTTATAAAGCAACATCTACACTGAAATCAATGCATCTAGTGCAAGCAATCAAATAAGATTAGAAATCACTATCTACATTGAAATCAATGCATTTAGTGCAAGAAATCCACCATCTACATTGAAATCAATGCATCTAGTGCAAGCAATCAAACATTATTACAAATCACCATCTACATTGAAATCAATGCATCTAGTGCAAGCAATCAAATAGGAATAGAAATCACCATCTACATTGAAATCAATGCATTTAGTGCAAGCAATCAAGTAGGATTAGAAATCATTTACATTGAAATTAATGCATCTAGTGAAAGCAATCAAATATCATTAGAAATCAACATCTACACAAAAATCAATGCATCTAGTGTAAGAAATCAAATTGGATTAGAAAACTGTCTACATTGAAATCAATGTATCTAGTGCAAGAAATATTCCTCCCTCCCCTCCCCCATATACATCTATATCTCCCTCCATCTCTCCTTATTTTCCACTCTATATCAAGCCCCCAAACACACATGCTATTTCACTTCATATCTATCAATCTCTTTGTCCCTCTCTCCCTCTCCCCATCTCTCTCTTCTTTCCTCTCTTCACTTTCCATCTATATCTATGTCTCCATTTGCCTCTTATTATCACTGCCAAAACATACACTCTATTTCTTCAATCTATCTACCTATCCCTCCCTCCTCCTCTCCCTCTCCCTCTCTCTCTCTTCCCCTTCTCTCCCTCTCCCCCACTTCTATCTCTTTTCCCTAGTTCTTTACTCTTTCCCTCTCTCTCCATCCCCTTTATCACTCCCTCTCTCTCTCTCCACCTTTCTCTCTATATCTATTTCTTCTCACCTCTCTCTCTCTCTCCTCCTCCAACTCCATCTCTCTTTCCCTCCCTCACTCCACTCTCTCACATCCTCTCTCTCTTCCTTCCTCTCTTTCTCTCTCTCTCTTACCCTTCAGCCTCCAACTCTGTTACTATATCCCTCCCTCACTCCTTCTCTCCCCCATTCTCTCCATCTCTCCTTCTTTGTATTTATCTCAAACCAAAACATACACACTCTCTATCCATCTCTCCATTGTTACTCCCTCTCTCTATCCACTTCTCACTCTCTATGTATTTATTCTTTCCTCCCTCTCTCCCCCTCCAACTCCATCTCCCTATCCATCCCTCTCTCCTCCTCTCTCTCAAATCTTCTCTCTCGTATTTCCTCTTTCTCTCCTGCCTCCCTCTCTCTTCCCCCATCTCTCTCTCTCTCTCTCTCTTTTCCTTATAATCCTCTCTCTTACCCCATCACTTTCCTTCTCTCTCACAAGTATTATTTCCCGTATTCTTCCTATCTCTCTCACTCTCTCTCTCTCACTCTACCCTCTCTCTCTCTCTCTTATCTCCAATCCTATCTCTTCCCCCACATATATATATATATATATATATACCTATGTTACTATATCCCTCCCTCTCTCCTTCTGTCTCCTTCTCTCCCCCTTCTCTTTATCTCTCCTTATTTATCTCTTTATCTCACCCCTAAACATACACTCTTTCTCTCCATCTCTTCCTTGTTAGTCCCTCTCTCTCCACTTCTCATTTTCTGTGTATTGCTTCTTCCCTCCCTCTCTCCCCCTCCAACTCCATATCTCTATCCATCCCTCTCTCCTCCCCTCTCTCATCTTTCCTCTCTCGCCTTTTCTCTCCTATGTTTATCTCCCTTACCCTGTCTCTCTCTCTTCCCTCCAATCCTCTCACTATCTCCCTCCCACTCTCCTCTCTCTTCCCCCTCCATCTTTGTGTCCCCCTCTCCCTCTTTTACCATTCTCTACCCCTCTCTCTTTTTGTTCCTCCTCTCCTCTCTCCTTCAGTTTATTTCCATCTCTCCCTTGTCACTCCCCCTATCTCTCCACCTCTATAACTTTATGTCTTTGTTCTTACCTCTCATATATATAGAGTTAACATATATCATGATATATTAATATATATTATAATATAACAAATTTAATATTGGATTAAAACAAAGTTATTATATTTAATAATGTTAATATTATGGTTAATAGGATTTTTTTGCATGGTATTAATAATAATTTGGCCCATGGTATTTTTCCCATAGGCTTCACTTAAATAAAACCTATTTTTTGAGTGTTAGTAAGTGTAAAGAGGTTTATGGAGCAAATATAAAAAGAGGTTTTATTTATTTACCATCCTCTTGTTTATTATATTTTTATTTATTTATCATATTTCTTTTATTTACAATGGTATTTGGCCCTTAGGCTTGGTATATAATTAGATGTTGATTTTTAATCTTATTTGATATGTTTTTATTTATTTACCATACATCTTTATACCTCTTTTATATTTATTTATTTATCATACTTATTTTATAAATATGGTAATTGACCATGGTATTGATAATCATGTATTGGCATGATCCACCTAAATAAAACCTATTTTTTGAGTTTTCATGAATATAAAGAGGTCAATGGAGTAAAGATAAAAAGAGGTTTTATTTATTTCCATACTCTATTTTTTTTTTTTTTTTTTACCATACCTTTGGTAAATAAAAAAAGTCTTATTATTTACATACTTTTGTTTATTTATATTTTTATTTATTTACCATAGCTTTTTTTTTTTACTATTAGTAAACTTCTTTATATTTTAAATTTATGTTGTGTTTATACATAATAATAATTAGATTGATTTTTAAATAGGGCCAACATTAGATTAACAATGTTAAATGTTAAGTATTACATTTACATTCACATTTACATTTATATTTAATTTTACATGTTTACATTTACATTTAAGTTTACATGTTTATGTTTTACGCGAGATCTACCCCATGGCCGCAATAATTATTTTATTCTTAATCTGAAATTACAAATAACTTTGAAAAATACATATAAATAACCAAAAACAATTTTCTATTAATTAAAATAAAATAAATTTCAATTAATTGAAAGTTAAAATAATATTATTTAAATGAAAAGTTGCTTCCTATTTTCAAAAAGAGTAAAGAGATTTGTAATTAATTTATTTATGCTTTGAATTACAAATAATTTAATAATTTAAACTACCTTAAATTTCTGGTTTTTGGTGATTTTGTGTTAAACCGTAGGGGTTATAGATCATCTTGCCTTGATAATTGGCAATGTAAAGGTATTATTTTACATCTGGTACTGTTTCTACTACGGTAACACCTATCCAAATCTTTGGGAAGATAAAACTGATCCAGATCGTGTGGCTGGATTTTTAGTGGATCCATGTGTTTGGTGCCCCTAAAAACCAACATCTCTACCATCAGAATTAACATCTCAACCATCAGAGTGATTTCAGATTCTATGGGCATTGAACTAGCGACAACTAGTTGGGAACTAGAGAAAGAGACATGCAGTGCGCTATTGAAACTTGGAAAAAAACTAATAGGTTTTTAGATTGGAATTTCCTTGTAATGGAGACATGGTGGGTGCTTCAGATGGTTGTTAGAACTAGAGAAAGAGAGATGTAATGCGCTGCTAAAACCTGGAAAAAAAACTAATAGGTTTTTAGATTCGAAGATCCTTGTAATGGAGACATGGTGGGTGCTTCAGATGGTTGTTACATGTCTGGCAGTTCAAACCGCTACCCACGGATCAATGGATGCCAAGGTTTCTTCGAAAGTCGGTCTTTGACAAAGTTGAGGAAACCTTCGGATCTGATGCTTGATTACTTTCACATTGTTGTTGAGCTAAATCAAATATAATGATTGTTCCAATCGTTACGCACTATGGAAAAGGTCAACTATCTTGCTTCTTGGCTGATCCAGATACTGTGCTAGATTTGGTGAGTAACTCTTAATAAAGTGTTAAAAAGCAATTTGTAATTAATTTTAGATTTTCTTGAGTATTTCCATATTAATTTTTCTTTTTATTAGATTAAGTTTTTCATCTACATCTAGAAGATGACAGTGGATGGTTCCAAACTTAGATTTGACATTTTTTAATTACTTAAATCATATTTATTTGATTTTTTTTTGGAGCTTCTTTACATTTTTTATTTCTCTTGGGAGATCATATCTTCCATACATGTCTTCAAAACTTCGACCCAAAAAACCATTATCCTTTTTCTCTTAATTGTGTTATTTTTTTTTATTGAATTAGTAGCCATGGTCAAACACGCAGGAAAGTTGGATTAAAGGTTTATCAAATTTCCTCTTCAGTGGTAAATCCCGTAACAATTCAAGAATTTTAAAAAATAATATTTGAACATTTAAAATGTAATCCCTACATTGATCGCAAAAAAACCCCAATAAAATTGTTGAAGCAATTGACCTGTGTTAATATTATGGAGAATTATGGGTAGGCTTTGGACACAGCGGTTAGTTCACCAAACAACATAAGTTGTAACGATACTCTCTATTTTCTACTCGAAATTTTGATGAATATAAGTGGAATTTGAAAAGTTAAAAATTTACTCATGTAAATTTTACTTTTACTTTGCATATAATTTCTGCATATAATCTTTATTCAAGGAATAGATTCGTTATTTAATCTAAAGAATTGTTGATCTACCATAATTATAAAAACAATACATAAAATGAATCATTGCAAACTAATAGTCATATTGTAGATAGCGAGGTTATCAAGATCATCTACAAAATATATGTTACAACAATTGAAGCACCTAGAAAAGATCTACGAGCCATATGAATTCTACGAAGGAAGCTGAATTATATGCAATGGAGATGAAATACAAATTTATTGGTGTTGTATTGTTTTAAACATTTTGATTGGTAATCAAGTAGCATACATTAATAATTTTTTTAGACACTTTCGGATTTGATGTTAATATTATCGAGTGGAAAAGTTACATCGGAAATATTCATATTCCCTGACTTGGTGAATATATCTTAAATGGGTGAATATGTATCAGTGGATCACAATGGTTGTAATGGCCATGAAGACATCAAATTTCACTTCACTGGGTTCACTATTTTTGGGAGAGTGATGGGGGCTGTTGGAGTAGAAAGTTGTACAGATATAAATGGAGGTCATGCTAATGCGGACATTGAAATCATTTACAATTTTACAAATATTACTCCAAGGAAATATAGGCTGGTTGCTTCCCATCATGAATACATAAACTTCATCAATCCTCGAGCAGTAGTATACAAATATCAGGTCATATCAAATCCCACTACATTTTTTTTTCAAAAAGGAAAGGCCATCATATTTTTCTCTCTTTGCCATACACATAATAAGTTTGGAGATTCCTTAAGGATGAGTGTCCAGAGGACACAGTAGCCCTCCATGAAATCAAACGTGAAGAAGTGGAAAGAGTGGGCTCTGTGAGCCAATTGTTAAACAAAGGAAGAAGATACTAGGTCATACCTAATGTCGATCCTAGATAGGATGGCGCTATACATGAGGTACAATAATTGAGGTTTATAGAGTATATTTTCTATAATATTCTCTTTCAAATACGTGATTCTCATGTTCTCTTAACATTTGTCCAAATAGGCTCTCGAGAGATGGAGTTGGGCTTTGGAAGTCTGGTAGTAGATGACATCTTTTATGTCCCAAGTTATGATATGGATGGCTATGGATGACTTATTTGTTTCTCAGGGTAACCCTATTTTAGGTGTTCATGTATACCTTTATTCAGATGATGTCCATGAGGTGAAGTACCCTCAAAGAAGCTCCTTGGCCAAATCAAGTGCTTTGTCATGCAATATCTGATGCATATTGGAAATTTGCTTTTAATTTTATTCCATGTGGAAAATAAAGGTTGTTGCCATTCTATAAGGGTGAGAATACAATATTTGATGTTTCACTTCCATATATAAAGGTTCTTGTTGAGCATAGTCATGTTAATATATCTCAACCATTTCAGTTCACAGGTTTCTCAGTTGGAGAACTTGTGGTGACTTCTGAAGGAGTCTGTTTTGAAGGTGTTAAGATATTAGTTGATGGATGAGAAAGAGCTACAACATATGTCCAGGGATATTGCAAACTTGATCATGCAACATCAACACGCTACACAATTAAGGATGAGAAGGATCACTTCGAGTTTAGCAGTTTAGAGACTTTCATGGTTATGCCAAACATGGCTTCAATCCCAAAGATAGAAGCAACACATTATAATATTTGTGGTTCCCTAAAATTAGTGACAAATGGCTATTTGGAAAGTGTCAAGTTGGCTTGACACATGGGCTAGACATTGTTAAGCCTCAACTAAAGAGGATTGATGATATGGGAAACTTCTGCTTCAAGGTTCAACCATGTTAATATCGAATATCCCCACTAACCACAACAACAGAACGTGGTTCTGGTCTTCAATTTTACCATCACATATTGATGTGACAATGAATAGACCAACATTTGGCATTGAATTTATAAAGGCCCTTGTTGATATCCGTGGATCAGTGATATGCAAGGAAGGATGTGACTCCTCGGTTTCTATATCACTTACTTCTTTGGTTGTTGAACTCTAGGTTCATAGAAGCTTAACTATTTAAGTTTAACATATGAGAGCAATGACTTCATATTTGAGAAAGTCCTACCTGGTGCATTGCGTCTTGAGGTAAAACATGGACCTTCATCTGATTTGTTACATTGGGATGATGACTGGTGTTGGGAGAGAAAGGTTATTGATGTCAATGTTGGTGTTTATGATAATTCAGAGATAGTGTTTATCCAAAAAGGCTATTAGTTGTGTATTATGTCTACTCATCCTGTGGCTTCTTACATCGTACAACCAAACAAAGAACCAATGAATTTGTTGATTGAGAAAGGATGGTAGCAAATATGCTTAGAATCTTCTTGTGTGCACATGCTTCATTTCTTGAACTCGTACATTTTCTTTGGAATGTTTTCATTAGAATTCAATGTATTGAACCATAAGCCTATATATTTGACCGGTGAAAATATCTACTCAGTGGTGAAATACATGTTGATTCAAGTTCTTATACCAAAGCAAATGAGTTGTCTCAAAGCATTATTGTAGACATATGGCAAAAGGAGGGTGCATTTATAGATATGATCAATAATGTCAAACTTGTTTTAAGTGTTAATGGACCAAGCAACATTGTTGTATATATGTACACTCACTGGGCAAATCTTGAAGATGAAATGGTCTTTGTTTTGAGAGATAAAAGGAATGCTAGTGAGAAAAATAGTTTTGAAAAGGTCTTGTTTTATCCAAGAAGTCGACACGTTTCTGTTAAAACTTATGGGTTCCAACTTGATATTCCTTCTTTTGTGGGATGCCTAGGGAAGCACATTCAGGTTCAGTGCTTCCAACAATTCCAGCTATTGACATTAAAATAATTGCTCAAAATGACAGTAGCAATGGTCTTTTGAAAAAGGGTGACTTGGTTCTTCAAAATTCGACAGGATCAGGTGGTGTTTTTTTGGGTGGCCCTTTGTATGATGATACTGAGTACTATGTTGAAGCTACCAAGGGATATGATTTAAAAGAACTTTCATAGGACCCGTTTTGAAGCTTAGCTGTATGCTCATCCAATTTTATCACACGCCCCACTTGACTTGCCAAACCATAAAGAATATTTGATCGTCATTATTCAACCTTCTATGCACTCCCTTCGTTGGTGGTCCTCAATAGAGGAATCATTGAATTTGCGTCAAATAGCCGCTATATATGGACAAAACCTCTTCAATCGCATTGCTTCAAGCTACAACCATGTAAGTCTAGATTTTACTATTACTTTCAATGCTTTGCAATGAAATCAGTGTAAATGCAGGTTGTATGTGGATAAAATATAAACCATTGTAAACACAGGTTTTCTTCTATGTGTATGCAGGGGCATAAATGATAAAATATTTGAGAGTGAATGGGATATTGTTTCAAGAGATTTCATGCTCTATCTTGAGACTCAATATGCAATGTGGAAGTAATTTGACCGTACTGGAAATGGACTCATATCCCGATAATGCATACACTTTCTTTGTGGACATATTGATTGAGATGATGGGTAGCTTTAAATCATTAAAGGAGTTGGTCATATGTGTTGTGCCTTTGCTTAAAGAGATATGTGTCTTCTCAATTTGTTGTTTGAGAGGCTTCCTAATCTCCAAAGTTTGTTAATGGGTGACAACTTTATCTTTGGTAAAAACAGAATTTCTGCTTTTCTTTTACATGTGCAATGAATAACATGTTTCAATGTTTAATAATGTTTTCATTTTCTACTTAGTTGTCACGCATAACATAATTTTTTTTTATAGAAAGCATATATTGATGTAGCTTAGGTTGACTATTATGTTTTGGTTCATTATTATGTCCAGTTTGTAGATTCATTATCCAATAGATATGGAACAAAACTAAGTAACGAATTTGTTTCGTATATGTTCCTTAAGGAAAATATATACTACCTAAATTAGAAAACTTAACCTGTTATAAGATGTGAAAAGACCATAAAATTCTCCCATGGTTTTTTTCCATGATGTTCATAATGAATATTTATGTCTTTTACCTTGTAAATGAGTGTAGAGTTGGCTTATTCTAATTTTGAAATGCAATGCAGGAACTTTCAAAATATCCCATACCTCAACGTCTCAGATCCCCTCCCTCATCTCCATATATACAGGTTTATGTAGACATAACTGAATTTCATGATAGGGAAATCAATGTATTAGGTTGCTTTCTTCAGAGCACTCCTGCTCTAGAGATGATAGAACTTCGTTTAATTGATGACTTGAATTATGATGATCCACGATATGAAAGCTTTGGAGGAAGTGATGTATTTGAATAGAGTTTCAAAGCAAGCAAGGATATTGGTATGAGAATCTTCTTGTTAAATACACGCTTCAAAATATTTAAACAATTGACCAGTAAAAAGGATTTCGAGCTTCATTTTATTTTATTTTTTTATTTACGAAAGGGTATGATGAATGCAGGTTGTATGTGGATATGAGGATGAATTCTACTATGGATACGAGGATGTGGACACCAGTGAAATGACCTGCTTAGCCCTGGGCAACATCGAGTATGGAAGTGGATGGCAGTCTCATGGAGTGGGTATGCGACATTTTGCCCCATTTTCATTTTGTTTATCATTCGTTGTTTGTGTTGTTTCTAATATTCAGTTTTAATTATTTATCTTTTTGTCATTTATATCATTAACATTCCATGTTTCCCAGGCAAGGTAACCTCTTCGGTTTCTTTAGATGAGCAATCTGTAGGATTAGGATGTTCCTAATGAGTTTTTAACATTTGTCCAATATGTCTTGTCGATTTTGGATTGCCATTGTGGGTTATCACTTTAATTGTTATCTAGTTTGACATTTGATTGAAAACAAAATTCCATGCTTTTATAAATTATTTGTATGTTAATTTTTAAAAGTATTTAAGAAGTTTTTCTTAGTAACCACACTTCAAACAATGGATTTCACACTACTAGGTTTAAGGTTTGGGTTATGTATTTGGTTAAAATTTCCCAAGATTTATATCATAGCTCAAGTGTCAGGTTTGGGTTATTTATTTGGTCAAAATTCCCCAAGATTTATATCATATCTTAGCCTTTTGAAATTCATGCATTCATTCCATTCGAATGTAACACATTACGAAAAGGATGAGCCCTATTAAGCTCACCAACTCTGTTACTATGCTTCATGAACGATAATTCAAATGGACTTTGAATTTGGTTCTTTTCCTTGACTAAACAGTATTAAGCAAAATCCTCTCATTTAAACTCAACCCCAAGTCATACTCAAAATTTTGACATGTGAATAACATTGGCTTGGCAGCAAGTTTGACACCCAAGTCCTTGCAAGTCAGACACGACTGTCGATTTAAAAAAAAATGATCATATCCTTAAATTGTTAGCCATTGGACTCATTCATTAAAGAAAAGGTGATTCTATGATCTTGATAATTGGTCTATCAAAACGTGGATGGGGCGAAATATGAGTTACGGAGCAGAAAAATAAATTTTCCTTGACATTGCTAGAATATTTTGAACTTTTGGGGGCACATCACATGACAGTACCATCAGGACACCAACATTTTTTGGTAAATTTCTACTGTAAGAGGCATCCACTAATTCACGTTCCATAACCCGTGACCGTAAAGATGATTCTTCCTTAACATTTTTTCTAGATGATGATAATGATATATAGTCCTTATCATCATAAAGTATGGATTTTCTTTCTTCACTCGTGCTCCACCTTCCCCCTCCCAATTTTAAATTGGCATCAGCTTCTCTTGCATGCTTCCCTCTGATTGCAAAGTTATACCCATACCTGACATCCCTGTCTTGATCTTGGTTTTTATGCTTCTCTGCTTCTTCTAAGCTAAGAAATCAGAAAACCGTTACCTCCCTACCTCCAAAAATAGATAAACTATTCATGACTAAACTTCTATAAGTGAAAACAATTACCTCCCAATGTTGGATTGAAATGAATATAGGTTGTAATAGACCCGGGGTCTTAATTGTTTCAACTTTATTTTGTTAGCAAACCAAAAATTCCGCCACAAAATTTTGAATATCCAATTTAAGGCTATCCCAAAAAAAATTCATTCTTAACCTTGTGGTAAGTTTTAGAAATCCCGAATGCCCTCCTAAGGGAGAGGTGTGCAATTCCCTAAGAATCTTTTGTTTGAGTTGGCAATTCTTACATAAGTATAACCAATCTTTGTACCATAACAAACTATTTTTCCAGCTAAATATATCAGATGTATTGGGATCTTGTAGTAGCTTTTGAATGAGGTGCCCACACTTCTTTGTCATTCTTCCATTCATCCCTTGCTTCGTTTATCCAATTTGGTTGGATAATAGAAATGGCACAAATAAATGCTTCCAAATCCTCATCCTTTCTTGAGAGTGCATCTGACACAACATTTTGCTTCCCTTTTTAGTACATGACTTCAATGTCATAACCCAACATCTTTGTGACCCATTTTTGTTGCTCTTCTGAAGATTAATCTTTGTTCTAAAAAGTATTTAAGGACTATCATTGATCTGTTTTTCCTTTGAAAGTGTCTTCCATTAGGTAGGGGTCTCCATTCTTAAGTGCATGTAGTATTGCCAACATTTCCTTCTCATAAATAGCTTTGTGTAAATACTTTCCTTTGATTGGACAACTTTCGAAAGCAATGGGTCTTTCTTCTTACATTAAAACATCACCAATTTCATTTCTCGAGGCAACACATTCCACAACAAAGGTTTTTTTTTTAGCTTCTGAAACTTCGTAGCGAAAAAGTTATAGAGAAAATGCCATGATGACCTGTTTGGAGTAGTGAAACCCTAGAATCCAAAGCTCTGATACCAAATGTTATGAAATCAATATCTTAGAATTCATCCTCTTTGAGGGGGAAACCTCCTTTACATTACACAAATGAAAAATTATTGGATGACACAAATGACAAAACCTCCTTTCTATATATAAGAGTCTAAGGGGTCACAATATAACTAAAGCTGACATAACAATAATAATATAAGGGCACAACAATAACAATAGTGGGCTTCTATGGGGCACAATAATAACAATATGGGACAATAGGGCACAACAATAACAATAAGGGATACAACGAAAATAGTAATGGGGGAATCACTAGTATTATAGGGACCTAACATGCACAATGAGATGGGCCTTCATATCCTTTCTTTTTAAGATTATCAGCAGTCAGAAGTTTACCTTTGAGCAACGTCCACATGAAAACTTTGATTTTCGACAAGGTTTCAATTTTCCATGCTTCCCTTCAGTAATCCAAGTCTCGATTTCCATGCTGATGTAAAGTAGCATATCCATATTTGACTGGGTAATCCCCTCCATCAGGATCCCAATGAAAGGTATCTTTTGAGTCTAGACTTAGTGGAGCGGCCCCCTTAAGATATGTGATTAGGGACTTCCACTAAGGGACAAGGCCGTGAGGGAGGTTGAGAATCCTCTAGTCTCCCCATTCTCCATCTCTCCAAAGATATATGTCATCCAAAGAATGATTCCTATTGATTTCATCCATCTTATCAGATCTTGAAGACTTTCTTGGCACATTATAGGCTGATTTCCCATTATTCTATCCTTCCATATTTTTATGAGTTTACCATTACCAGGAATCTTAGAAGAGTTTTCTTTGATGTGGGAAACAATTTTTTTAATCAAATTCTAGTGCTGGGAGCAGGGCCTGATTGGATAACCTTTTATCAATAAGAGGGTTCTATTGTGGTTCATGTATTTTGCATCCGAGATTTGCTTCCACCAGCTCCTCTCTCCTTTTATAAATCTCCATGTTATTTTTGCTCCTAGAGCCAATTTCATTATCCCTAGGAGTCTTATTACCAACCCACTTCTCTCATACGGAAGAGTTACTTCATCCCATTTCACAAGGCTATGCTTCTTTGTCTCCACCTTACCTCCTTGCCATAGGAACCCCTTGATTGCTAGTTCAATTTGTTTGTGTATACTTTCTATGGCTAGTGTTGCTGTGTACTGGTAAATTGGGAGAGTTGCGAGTATGGAATTTATTAGTACCACCCTTCCTGCGATATTGAGCAAGATCATACCCCAATTCTGCACTTTTTGTTTCATTTGTTCAATGTACTTATTCCATATTATAGTCTTCAATTTTTCTTTGGAGACCGGGAGTCCAAGATATTGGAAATGCCTCCATTTTTCTTGAAATGGGATTTCCAGAATTTTTGATATTTTTTGGAGAGTGCGAGAGGGTGTGTTCCATCCATAGATTCTGCATTTCTGATTATTTAGTAGTCCTCCAGAGGCTTCCAAAAAACTGCTTAGTACCTTTTTATTCTTCTTGCCATTACGCAAGAGGCCCCTCCCATGACCAAGGTGTCATCTGCAAATAGGGAGTGGTTTATGCTTTTAACTTTAGGAGAGATTGAGAATCCTATAATAGTCCTATCTTGTTTGCATTTCTCAAGAATTCTGCTCAGAGAGTCCACCATTATTATATATATGAAAGGAGAGAGAGGATAGTCTTGGCGAAGCCCCCTTGAGCTCTAAAAGTATTCACTTGGTCTTCCATTGACCAATGGTGCAATCCAAGGACCCACATTATAGGCTTTTATTATATCTATTGCCTTTTGTTGGTACCATTTCATTGCCATCCTTTTCTTCTAGAAATCCATCATTTGTCTATCATTTTCTCCCTTAAACCCCTCACAGTCCATTGAAATCGATTAATCAAAGCATTATAGTTGTTATTTTACATTAAATTTAATTTGTGAATTTTTATGTTAAAAATTAGAAATTTTCAACAAAATTACGGGATGTCATGACTTCCTGTAATTGGTTTATGTTCTGACATGTGACATAGCAGGAAAATCAAAACAGAGGATAGGGACGTGATCTAGGATGTACATACATGATGAAAGATCTATTCAACAACGAATCTAAAGCTCCTGGATACATGGTCAATGCTGGTCAAACCCAGCCTTTTTGGTCACAAAAGTAGCAAAAAGCCAAAGTTACCTAAATTGATTTCATTTTGTCTTGGAAATCAGTTAAGATTAGAAAATAAACAAAAATCGCCTTTTTGATTGTAAAAGCAGAAACATCTGCGTGATAATGTATGTACATTCGATTGTAAATTAGAAGGAATGTTAGTGAACAAAGGATGATAGACATTGAGTAGACTGAAGATTGCGTATCTTATTGTATTGTTACCAGAATTCCGTTCTTGCATGTAATTGATTTCCAGACTTTAATCACAGGCAGCGTTTCATCATTCCAGTGTTTATGTGTTAACGTTCTCATTACCTGAAGTTTTCTAAGTGTGCCATCAACGCGTGGACGGGCCCTACGTGGAGATTGGTATACTTTTGTTTTCATTTCTATAGCATTTAGACTTCAGATCTGAATAGTGTTTGATGCCATTTCTTTGCTTGTGAATTAATTAATTCGATTAGAAGTTCTTGCGAGTGTTATTCATGGTGATAGCTTGAAACTTCAATTGCTAAATTATTGAACAAGATCTTGTAAAATATTTAATTGAGCACTGAATTTCGAAGTATCTATGTGGACTTTTTTTTCATGCATCTGAGTTTTAGTATGCTTAAAAGAGTTTTTAGTTTTCATGAATTTGATTGTTAGGATGCTTAGTGTGTTACCGAGAAAGATTTTTTATGAATGATATCCGTGTAAGAGGATTTAAAACTCAGACTAGTAACACGCTGTGTTTTTAGAACAATTAACTAAATTAGATGATCTGAGTGTTTAAAGTGTGAAAGGAGACATATTCCAATCTCTTGTAAAACAATGTTGTAGCCTGTCACAGTAGACACTTAGTTAGGTAGATGAGATCCTTTTAGGTCTATAGACTTTAGACATGTGCCTCTAAGTTTACCTACCTTGGTTGACATTAAATTTAGTCTAATCTAGACCCCTAGATTGGTCACTACATTTTGGCGCCATTGTCGAGGAGGCGTAGTTAGAGGATTTCTAAAACAATATATAAGATAAAATAAAATAAACAAAAACCAACAAAAACATAGATTTGATTTTAATTCGTCATTTTAGAAGTCATGTTTGCATGCCTCTAAGTTTACCTACCTTGGTTGACATTAAATTTAGTCTAATCTAGACCCCTAGATTGGTCACTACATTTTGGCGCCGTTGCCGGAGAGGCGGAGTTAGAGGATTTCTAAAACAATATATAAAAAAAATTAAAATAAACAAAACCAAACAAAAACATAGATTGGATTTTAATTCGTCATTTTAGAAGTCATGTTTGCTTATGTCTAGATCTAGAGATGATAAAGGTAGATTCATAAAAACCCCCCATCCAAAAACTAACCTACCACTAGGAGCAGACCCTTTAGGAAAAATTGAACACACAACACCAACTGAGAAAGTCACCATACAAAAATTAGAGGATAAACAGAAATTAGGGCAAAGACTTACACTCATAGAGAGACAAATTCTATTGGCACACGAATCACAGAAGAAACATCTCCCTGAATCCTCTACAAAAAGAGAAAGTAGTAAAATAACTCAACAATCTCTAGAACAACTTCTCTTTGGAACAAGTGACACTGAACAAGGAATTAAATCAATAGAGGAATCTATCAAAATGGCTGAGGAAGGAGGAGGATCAGCAAGAAGACCCACTCCTGAACAACAACAAAATCAAAGGGAGGAGGAAGATTCAACCTTTAAATTTCCTATTCAAGAACCAGGAGAAAATCATGATGAGGAAATAAAAATGAAAAACATACCTCCATCTGTGTTACCAAACTTTTATGGCATGGCTTCAGAAGACCCAGATTCATTCTTGTTTGAGTTTGACATAGTATGTCGAACATATGGTTACACAGATGATGCCCATAGGCTTAGACTCTTCCCAACAACATTAAAAGCTTCATCACTAAGATGGTTTATGGGACTTGGTGAACAAGCAATAACTGGTTGGGATGGCATGAGAAGAATATTCCTAAAGAAATACCAACCTTATTGTAGATCGAAAGATTCTAAAGATGATATCTTTAGGATGAATCAACAAGAGGATGAAAATTTAGAGAAGTACTTGGAACGATTTTTTTACAATTTGCAAAAATCAAAACATAGAACAATGTCTTTTGATCTGATTCGAACAATATTTTTGAAGGGCATTCGAGAGGAATACTTAAATGATCTTAATTTGATGGGCAAAGGTGATATTTCCACTTTACCTTTCGAAGAAATTGCTGAATTATGTGAAAAGTATTCTAGGAGCAAAGCCAGAAATGGAAAAAGAGCCATATCATCCAAAGCCACAAAATTTGCTTCAGCAAGTGTCACAAGAGCTGAAATAGGAAATTTGTTAGAAGAATCCAAAACAGATCTATTAAGTACCTTAGGAACTCAAATTGACACTCTAAAAGCCAAGAAAAGACAAGAAGAGGAAGATCAATTAGTGGCTGTCTTTTGTCCAAAATGACGGAAGAAACATGCGTTAAAAGACTGCCCATTAGAAAACATTCAAGTTTGTGCCTTTTGTACTGAAAATCATGATATATTTCATTGCTCTAAAGTCAAAATTTTGCATAATTGTAATGTGGCAGCTAACACAGATTTGGAGAATGTGTATTTCATGGGCACAAAGAGACCATGGAAACCAAGACCTCCACCTCAAGGTATGTTTCCAAACTAGAATTTGTAATTTCCTGCACAAGATTAGATGTATGCTCAGAATTCTTGGAATGTATCCATGCCATGGAACACCAAAATTACCCACAACAACAATGGAGACCATCTCAACAATACTCTCAACAATATCAACCATATCCTCAACCATACCAACCATATTCTCAACCATATCAACAGTATCATCAGCCATATCCACAATATCCTCCAACATATCAGCAATATTCTCAACAGCAAGTTGTTTATCAACCCCAAAACACTCAACAAGCATTGCCTGCTCCTCCACCAATAAATCCACCTCACTTACAACTCCCATCTAACCAACAACCTCCTAGACCCACTCAGATTCCTGCTCAACTTGTACCAAATCCAAATAACAGAGCAAAGAGACCAGCTTATAGTGTAGATGAGGGACCATCATATCCCACATTACCTTTGCAAAATATCAATTTGAGGTCTGGTAAGGTACTTCAAAAGAACCTCTAATAGCTGAAAAACAAGAAGAAAACGAAGAAAATGAAAATGAAACTCCAACTCAAAGGAAACAAAACGATGACATAAAAAATCAACAAATGCAACCGTTGCATCCACCACCTTTTCCAGATAGATTGGTCCAAACAAAACTTCCCATGTCTATACCACAGTTTGATGTTTTAGATGAGCTAAAGAATGTCTATATAAAAATTCCACTACTACAAGCGATAAAAGACATTCCCATATATACTAAAGCAATCAAAGAACTGTGCCTCAAGAAGCCTACTAGGAAAAGACTTGATCCACAAACTATTCATGTTATTGGACATTTAGCTGGCCTCATGACAACACCATTTCAATGGAAAAGTATGTTGATCTTGGTATTCCCAGAGTCACTACAATCATTAACAACATACATATTCCAAACACCTTAATTGACCTTGGGGCCGCAATAAATGTGATGAACTCTTGAAACAATGAAAACGTTGCAGCTTACAAACTTGCAGCACACAACAATTGTTCTAGAACTCGCTAATAGGTCTAAAGTGATTCCTGAAGGGATTTTGGAGGACATAATTGTTTCACTGGACTCTTGGGAGTATCTAGTGGACTTTTTAGTTCTTCGGCCAAAATCTAATTTGGGAGGACACCCTATCATCCTTGGTAGACCATGGTTAGCAACTGCCGATGCATTCATAGGATGTAGATCGGGTAATATGATCATTTCACGAGGAATTGAAAGAAAACAACTCACTCTCTACCCATCAGCACAATCACCAGCAGTAGCACACAATTTATGGCTTGATGATAAATACAATGATAAGGAAGAAGTTCAATCTATTTTCAGCATCAACCAAATCTATGATTTTCAAGAACATAATAATGATGACTTGGTAGAATTTTTCTTTTCTCAACCTGATATTTTCGAAGAATTAAGAAATGACCAATATCATGCTGCAGATGAACTTTTGGCACAAAATTTTCAAGAAACATGCACCATTCATTCTTTGCAAACAACATTTCAGAACATTTTTCCCATTCAATCTATCATAAACACACAGAGCAAGACCATAGAGATTAGTCTAGGAAAAACTTTGAATATTAGCACTCACCTAGACTCATCTCAGGAGGAAAAATTGATCCAATTATTGAGAAAATACCAGAAAGCATTTGCTTGGGACTACACCGATATGCACGGAATTCACCGTGAAACATGCACTCACCATATTTATACGAATAGTAATATCAAACCAGTGAGGCAACCACAGAGACGAATGAATCCCATGCTTCAGGATATTGTTAGAGATGAATTACAAAAACTACTGAAAGTCAAATTTATTTATCCTATCTCTGACAGTCAGTGGGTATCCCCATTGGTAGTAGTGCTCAAGAAAAATGGCAAGTGGAGGATTTGTGTTGATTACAGACAATTGAACAAAGCAACCCTCAAAGATTATTTCCCACTACCATTTATTGACCAAGTGCTAGACACATTAGTTGGGATATCATCATTCTCTTTTCTTGATGGTTTTAGTGGCTATAATCAGATCAGGATAGCCTTAGAGGACCAGGACAAAACCACTTTTACTTGTCCCTAGGGCACTTATGCCTATAATGTTTTACCATTTGGACTTTGCAATGCTCAAACTACATTTCAGAGAGCTGTATTAGCTATTTTTGCTGGTTTAGTTCATGATTGTGTTGAAGTTTACATGGACTATTTTTCAATGTATGGTAATTCATTTGAGCATGCATTAGAGAATCTTGAAATTTTTTTGAAGAGATGTATTGAAGCTAATCTGTCCCTGAGCAATGAAAAGTGTTTTATGATGTTAAATGAAGGGATAGTATTAGGACACTATATTTCTTCTCAAGGCATTAAAGTTGATCCATCAAAAATCCAGATCATTGTCAATTTGCCAATTCCGAAGACTAAAAAAGAGCTAAGAAGTTTTCTTGGGTATGCAAGCTATTACAGAAGGTTTATTGAACATTTTAGTAAAATAGTTTTGCCTCTGTTTAAGCTTCTAGCAAAATATACACCTTTCAACTGGAATGAGAATTGTCAGCAAGCTTTTGAAACACTCAAAGAAAAGTTATCAACCACACCAGTCTTAAAAGGACCTAACTGGACCCTACCATTTCACATCTTTATAGATGCATCTCATACTGCAGTAGGTGCCTCATTAGGCCAAAAAGAAGAGTCCTTCAATTATGCCATCTATTTCATTAGTAAAAATCTAACACCTGCATAATTAAATTACACAGTCACTGAAAAAGAAATTCTTGCAATTACATGCTGTGAATAAATTTCGATATTATAGAAATGGTTATGAGGTTTTTGTACATACTAACCATTCTGCCATTAAGTATTGAATGAATAAACCAATCACTAATGGCAGAGTTACTAGATGACTGTTATTATTACAGGAATTTAATATCACAGTGTGAGATCGACCAGGTAAGGAGAATCAGGTGGCAGATTTTCTTTCTAGACTGCAAAATCCAGGTGAGGTTGTTTCGGTTGAAGATTCTTTTCCGGATGAAAATTTATTTGCAATTTCAATAGTGAATCCTTGGTATTCTGACTTAGCCAACTATTTGTCCACAGGAAGAACACCTCCATATTTGACTCCAAAGGAAAAGAAGAGGCTGATCAAACAAAGTGCTAGATACTCATGGGTTAATGGAGATTTATTTTACACCGGTTATGATATGATTATTAGACGATGTGTAAGAAATGATGAAATAATTGATATTTTAAAATCTTGTCAGGATGAACCGTGTGGTGGGATTTTGCAGTGAAAAGAACAACATTCAGGATTATCTGTCTTGGATACTATTGGCCATCTATTTTTAAGGATTCCAAGAAGTATGTGAAAAGTTGTGATGGCTGTGAAAGAATGGGCAAACCAACAACTATGAATGAAATGCCACTTCAGCCTCAAGTAAATTTAGAGCCATTTGAAAAATGGGCTCTAGATTTTGTAGGACCCACCAATCCAACTTCCAAAGGTAAAAAGTACATCGTAGTATGTATTGATTACGTGACCAAATGTGCTGAAGCAAAAGCACTAGTCTGGGCAACTGAACAAACAGTGGTAAACTTCCTTTTTGAAGAAATTTTTGTAAGATATGGAGTACCAAGGGAGATAGTGACAGATCAAGGTACTCAGTTTACTTCAAAGCTAGTCAAAGACATCACAGAAAAATATAAAATCAAGCACATGAAAAGTACACCTTACCATCCACAGGCCAATGGCCAGGTGGAATCTACCAATAAAACATTGGAAGGAATTATCACTAAGACCGTAGCAATGAACATAAAGAATTGGGAAGAGAAGCTCAAAGATGCACTCTAGGCTTACAGAATCACGTGGAAAAATACTACAAGATTTACACCATATCAGTTGGTGTATGGCAAAGAGGTAATACTTCCTATTGAATTTCAAATACATACTTATAAGATGGTTGCAGATTTAGGAATTGATCTCAATGAAGCCCAACAAGAGAGAATTCAGCAATTGAACCAGCTAGATGAAATGGGGCAGCAAGCAGAGGAGACAACAATCCTAATGCAGAAACAAAGGAAGCAGTGGCATGATGCACACATAAAAAAGAAACAGTTCAAAGAAGGAGACTGGGCTTTACTCTTTGACTCTAAATTCAGAGATCATAAAGCCAAATTTACCACACATTGGATGGGCCCATATGAAATAGTTCAAGTATATGAAAATGGATCAATCAAGCTTACTACCATTGATGGAGAAGGCAACACCTTTCTTGTCAATGGTCATCGGTTGAAACTCTATCATAAACCCATCAGCATGGAGGATTTTATTCACACTGTATCTCACCAAAGGGAGGTTGAGATATTGTAGCCTTCAGCTGTGATATCTCTACCTTAATCAATTCAATTTCATTTTCCAAAAAAAAAAAAATACAATACAAAAAGAAAAAAACGAAAAACAAAAGTAAAAAAAAAACAAAAAAAAAAAAACAAAATAATAATGGCTTAGATGTGAAAACCAGACTCTGGCACACTCTAACCCAGAATTCTTACTAGAAAACCATTCATTTGGCTAGTAAGAATTCCTTGTTCTCTCTGTTTACTGTTTTGTTCATCACTTCAATAATGACTTGAGGACAAGTCAAAGCTTTAGTGGGGGAGAAGAATCAGAAGAATCGGCATTTTGTTTTCCTATCTCATCTCCTCATTTGTAAATCTTCAAAGAATTTGTTTCAGTACTTCAATATTTCAATAAAAGCGTTGTTTTTGTTTTTGTTCTAATCAGAGGGACCTGTTCAAGCAATATGCAGTGGGGCCTATTCAGAAGACTATGTTACCAGTACCAACATTAGAGGGACCTATTCAACAAATATCAGAGGGACCTGTTAAAGACTGCATTCAAGATACATCAGGTTACTTCAACAAAGTTTTCAAAGGTTGCTTACCATCAAGGCTACATCAACACCAAGGATCAAAGAAGTTGCACAAACATAGTTCTTCAGATTTTAGAGGGACCTGTTATATCCAATTTCATCTCAAAAGGGCCCTGTTTTGGACAGTGAAGACCAGTCATATTTGGACAGTGAAGATCTGTCCCACCTGTGCATGCTAATTCAACTTTTGGTCAACCAACAAGTGTAATGTATTGTTGTAATTTTTATTTTTAACATTTAAAATTCTTAAATTATTTTAGTGTTAAATATGATGATTATGATTGCTTGTTATCAATTTCAAAAAACCCCTATACCCATCACCTTTGTTACATTCCTAGCTACTCACCTCATTATCACTCTGCTATCATTTCTTATCACACTTTAGCCTATTGCCATTTCCTACACCACTCTTCAAACCTTGTCATCAACTCCTCATTTTTGAATCGGCCATCAAACCTTGTCATCGATCCATCATTTTTCAATCGGCCAAGTACCAACAAGTAATGGATAAGATCGTTCATTGGAAAGACAAGTGGTAAATCATTGGAAAGACAAGTGTTAAATGATTTCATTCATTTTTTAATGTTGGAGCTATAAAAAAATGAATGTTGGAGCTATAAAACAATTGTTTGACCCAAGTTGACTCATGCAACATATATCCGTTATCATCACTACAACACTCTTTATATGTATATGGTGTTCTCATGATTGTACCTATGCAAATTAGTACCACTCCTCTGTCTTTATGATGTGAATGCGCCTTCAACTCTGTATTATCATTATAACAATTGGGTGAAGGTCGGTTGTTAAGTTTCACTTTATAAAACTCTCAGTCCATAAAGTGCGTTACCATATTAGTGTTCAAACTCTGAGTTTTCAAAGAAGCCGAGACAGCAGGTGCTACAAAGGGAGAGCATAGCAAACAGGCTTACCACAAGTTTCTACCACCGCCCAAGCAATTGAAGAAGGAGACCCTGAGAATCGAGGGCGTTACCAGGTCGGCTAAGTGGAACACAGAAAAAAGGTAACAAATTGAGAAACCCTTATTGAATTTTTGAGCATAAACAAAAGCATTAGAACAGAGATTTATTTTTCAAAATGACCAATAGAGCAGAGCCTGAAACATTTGATAGTTCACAATATCATGATGACTGTGTCACGATTTTAAGGGAAAAGCACTGGTTATCTTTTCTAGAAAAATTCAATGGAAACAATGAAGAAGTGACAAAGCAGTTTGCATTCACATTCAATGGAAAGAAAGCATTAACAGGAAACTTATATTTTAGAATTTCAGAGGATACCATAGCACAAACATTGGGAATCAGTCCAGAAGGGGAAAATTATTTCAAAACAAAACAATTTAAGGAAAAATCATGGACTCAATTTATGTCCAGGTCAAGGGTTTCCTCTGTCAATTGGAAAAAGGGTGTCCCTAGAAGTTGGCTAATTCACCCTTGGGATGAAATGGTATACATTATTCAGAAATTTGTTACATGTGAAGGGCGTTACAACATAGTATACCTATATCCCATCAAACTCCCGTTGCACTTAAAAGGCCAATGCACCATCAGTCTGCCCTATTTCCTCTTACAAAGTTTGACTAAAATGTCAAAAACCATTCAAAAATAAAAGGGTAATGAAGATAAGAGTTTGTATCATTTTGGGTTGATTAAAATTCTAATTGAATCTGAGTTGCAGAGGAGGGGAAAAACATGGAAAGCATTTTTGATTGCCAATCAAATAAAAAATGGAGAAGATGAACAGGAACAAAAAGAACACATCGAGTTTATGCTTGATATTGATGAGGAAATCCCTGAGCGTAAGTAGAGCAATGTTCCTCCACCCAGTAGTAGTGTAAGGACAAGAAGGATGAGGCAAGAAACTGCCAAGAAAATTGAACAAGACAAAATCTTCACTACTTATATGAGAATATCAAGGAGAATACAAAAGAACCAAACACAAGACGATCAACCAGAGTCAAATGCAAATGCACCAATGGACATTGAGAGCAGTGCTCATTCACAGCCAGAACAGGAAGCAACAATGGAAATAGAGAGTAACAAGGAAGAAATGAAAGAGCCAGCACTTGCAAACAAGAAACAAAGAAGGTTAGAGAAACATATTGAAAATCTAAAAGAGGAATTGATGGAAGCAAACGTGCTAGAGAAGGTCATAAATAAGGAAAATGAAATGTTGAGAGCTCAGAGCAAGAAGACTCAGCAGAAAAATGAGAAACTGAAGGAAAAAATCAAAGAACTTAAGACTGAACAAACTAAAATTTGTAAATGGGCGACAAAATGGTATACTCGGAAAAAAGCTCTCAAAGCAAAATATAAGAATCTGAAACATGAGTTCCAAGATCAGAAGAATGCCCAAGTTCAGAAGAATATAGATGTCTTGTTACAAGTGGTAGAGGCACAAGCAGGAACAAAATATAAAGGGAGCACATCATGATTAGTATGAGGACATGCTAAATCATTGAGCTTGGGGGAGATGTTGGTACCATTTCATTGCCATCCTTTTCTTCTAGAAATCCATCATTTGTCTATCATTTTCTCCCATAAACCCCTCACAGTCCATTGAAATTGATTAATCAAAGCATTATAGTTGTTATTTTACATTAAATTTAATTTGTGAATTTTTATGTTAAAATTTAGAAATTTTCAACAAAATTACGTGATGTCATGACTTCCTGTAATTGGTTTATGTTGTGACACGTGGCATGGCAGGAAAATCAAAACAGAGGATAGGGACGTGATCTAGGATGTACATACATGGTGAAAGATCTATTCAACAGCGAATCTAAAGCTCATGGATACATGGTCAATGATGGTCAAACCCAGCCTTTTTGGTCACAAAAGCAACAAAAAGCCAAAGTTACCTAAATTGCTTTCGTTTTGTCTTGGAAATTAGTTAAGATTAGAAAATAAACAAAAATCACCTTTTTGATTGTAAAAGCAGAAACATCTGCGTGATAATGTATGTACATTCAATTATAAATTAGAAGGAATGTTAGTGAACGAAGGATGATAGACATTGAGTAGACTGAAGATTGTGTATCTTATTGTATTGTTACCATAACTCTGTTCTTGCATGTAATCAATTTCCAGACTTTAATCACAGGTAGCGTTTCATCATTCCAGTGTTTATGTGTTAACGTTCTCATTACCTGAAGTTTTCTAAGTGTGCCATCAACGCGTGGACGGGCCCTACGTGGAGATTGGTATACTTTTGTTTTCATTTCCATAGCATTTAGAATTCAGATTTGAATAGTGTTTGATGCCATTTCTTTGCTTGTGAATTAATTAATTCGATTAGAAGTTCTTGCGAGTGTTATTCATGGTGATAGCTTGAAACTTCAATTGCTAAATTATTGAACAAGATCTTGTAAAAGATTTAATTGAGCACTGAATTTCGAAGTATCTCTGTGGACTCTGTTTTCATGCATCTGAGTCTTAGTATGCTTAAAAGAGTTTTTAATTTTCATGAATTTGACTGGTAGGATGCTTAGTGTGTTACCGAGAAAGAGTTTTTATGAATGAATTCCTTGTAAGAGGATTGAAAACTCAGACTAGTAACACGCTGTGTTTTTAGAACAGTTAATTAAATTAGATGATCTGAGTGTTTAAAGTGTGAAAGGAGACATATTCCAATCTCTTGTAAAACAGTGTTGTAGCCTGTCATAGTAGACACTTAGTTAGGTAGATGAGATCCTTTTAGGTCTATAGACTTTAGACACGTGCCTCTAAGTTTACCTACCTTGGTTGACATTAAATTTAGTCTAATCTAGACCCCTAGATTGGTCACTACACCTTTTTTGAGAAACCAAATCTCTGTAGAACAGCAGCAAGAAAACCCAAGTTGACCCTATCAAATTCATTAGCCATGTCGAGCTTGATAATCATTCCATTTTGTTTTTTCATAAGGCTAGAGTGCAAAGCTTCTTGCACTAATAGAATGTTGCCAAGGATTTTTCTTTTTGGGACAAATCCTCCTTGGTTTTCTGATATTATTCCTGGAAGCAATAATTTTATTATGTTTTCCAAAATTTTTGTTGTGATTTTGTAGGAGTTACACAAAGAAATGGACCTAAATCTACTAAAGGATTTAGCATTTGAATCTTTTGGAACAAGGGCAAGGAAGGAAGACTTTATGAATCCTCCAACCTTGAAATTTCCAAAAACATTTTTGATCATTCTTATCAAATATTTTTTAATAATGATCTAGTTGTTTTTATATAAGGAGATAGGGAACCCATTTGGGCCTGGTGCCTTATCCGGATGCAAATCCCAAACAACATCTGCAACTTCCTTTTCTTCAACTGCTCTTGTGAGTTCATTGTTTTATGCTTCGCTGATTTTCCTGGGAATATGTTGAAGATAATCTTCATACTCATTATTTGAAGTTGGGGAAAATAATATATTTTTATAGTATCTGCAAGCCTCCTTCTTTATTTCCTCTTGACCTCTGATTTCTTTGCCTTCGTTATCTTTTATGTTGTCTATTTGGATTTCATTTCTTATCCTAACCACATTATGGAAAAACACAGTGTTCTTGTCCCCTCCTTTGAGCCAAAGAGTTCGCAATTTTAGCCACCTGATCTAGGTGGATGTTGGTGGCCACCCACCTATCCCATTTGGACCCCCACAACTGTCTCTTTCAGTCTTTTTAGTTTCCTAAATTGTAGCATAGTTTACTATTTTTAGCAGTTTTTCGGGTCCTGAACTTCCGAAGCCATTTTGAGGCCCTAAACGACGTTTTTTTGGAAATCTGCGGGCAACATGGGTCCATGGATTGATGTTGCCCTTCCCAAAGTGGTAGTTCTTGGATAGATCTTTCTAACGAGCTATTGTACGTGTCAAACGAAGATCGTATCCAAAGTTACGACCTTGGGAAATTAATGTACCAATTTACCCAAACGGGGCCCACAATTTGGCGTTTCATCTTCTAGGGTTAGGTTTTGGGATGTGAAGGGTTTTCCATTGTTTTTCAACAATAAATAGGCCTTCGAGCCTCATTGTAACACAGTTCAGAGGCATTTAGCCGCCATATCTCTTCTTAGAGATAAGCTACCATCGCCCTAACTAGTTTATTTCCATTTCTGGTTGTAAGCATACTTCAGTATTTTCCATTAATGAAATGAAGCATTATTTCTGCTACATCTTTGTGTATATGGTTATCTCTGTAGTTTTTTTTGTATAAGGAGTTAGGGCTTGAATTGGTCGAACCTTTGCAAGACCAGCCTTGCAAATCCCGACGACCTCCCATGGCAGATGAGAAGAAAGACGAGGTGGCAGGAGATCCTATCAAAATCTTGCTCGAAGAAGTGCTCGAGCGGCAAAGGAACGCGATGATGGATAACTTTGCGTAGATCCTTCAGTGGCTACCCAGAGGCGATGCATCGGCTTCCAACAGCTACTCTGGAAACGCCACACCGTTTAAGGTACAAGTTAATTTTGAAATCCCCATCTTCAAGGGTCAAATAAACATAGATGTCGTAGATAAATGGTTAAATCTGCTAGATGGGTATTTTTTTGTTCACAAATTTTCAAGTCAGGAAAAGATTGTTTTCGCCCTTCTCAAAGAAGCCCCCCACGTCAAGGACTAGTGGGAAACCTACTGTGAGCAGAAGGATGAAAGTACAGGCTCACCATTTTCGGCCGCACCCACTTGGGATTCATTCCGGGATGCCATCAAGGAGTAGTACTACCCTGTCAAAAGCTACGAGGACAAATACATCAAATGGACCACACTGCGGCAGGGATGAGACCAAGATGTGCTAGAGTTCACAAACATTTTTCATACCCTTCGCACACAGTTGGGTATCAAAGATTCTGAGCTGCATCTGGTACTCAAATACCATGGATGCTTACACAGATACATCCAGGAAGAGATGGAGTTCTTGAACACCCCCTCACTCAGCACAACATACCAATAAATTGAGCAAAAGTTCAAACAGAAGAAGTGAGACTTTGGATCTGCAAATCCGAAGCCCAAAGGACAAAGCCTAGGCAGGGTGACCCAAGACAACCCGTCGAAGCCGCAAGAAAAGAACAACACCATGAAGCCGAAGAAGGACACAGGAAAGTGGTGTGAGTTCCACAAGAGTCCCACTCATAACACAAGTGAGTGTCGGACCAAGCAGTCGTTGGTGGTCGAGTTGAAGGCTTCTGAATCAGATGCATGATTCAACCCTGAGCCAGAACCCAACAAGGGGAATGGCAAAGGGAAGCAGATCATTGATGCAGATCCCAGCGCCACTATTGCCACCGCCAAGATCCAGAAAAATGAGCCCGAGAATCTAGAGGAAGGGGAGAGTCTTTTCCACTCACAGATGTGGGTGAAGGGTTTGCCGCTGCAATTCATTGTTGACAGTGGCAGCCAAAAGAACCTCATTTCAGCAGAGGCCGTGAAGCGATTGGGCCTATCGACTACACCACACCCGCAACCATACAATATCGGGTGGCTTCATGAAGGATGAGATCTCAAAGTTTGCCAACAGTGTCGCCTTCCCTATAACATCAAGCCCTTCACAGATGAGGTATTGTGTGATGTTACACCTCTAGATGTTTGTGATGTATTATTAGGCCAGCCATACTTGTGGAGGCGACATGTTGTGTATGAGTCAAGGCCTCGCGCTGTCATTATTTCTTTGGATAATTCATTATACAGGATACTTGAGGTAGCCCCACCTACTGCCACCTCTTTGATCACTGCCAAGAAAGGTAGAAAGCTCATATCACAGACTAGGAAATTTATTTTCTGTCTGGTTCGCTCCCAAAGCAAGGGGAATATTGTTGCTACATCCATGACCCCCGCAAAGGGTTCCTCCAAGCAGCAGCAGTAACAAAGGGGTACGGTCATGAAAGAACACATGAACAACTTCTCCTCACCCACAAGGGTAACACACAAGCTTCAGGTGGGCAACAAATTTTGGTTGCATCTGCAAAGAGAACGCCTTACTAGAACCCATCAGAAACTCAAACCACTCCGACATGGTCCTTACACCAGTACCAAGGCTACGAGCAACAATGCTTTGAAGCAAAACATTCCTCCATTCCTTCGCTTGCACCGAGTGTTCAACGTGGACCGTCGTCGACCATTCTTCCCACCATTTCTGGACACATCAGAGATTGCAGAACAACTCACCAGAGACCTAGCTCAGCAGAAGCTTCCTCATCTCAAGGAGGAACTCAGTGCAATGGGGACCATTGCTTCGCAAAGGGGGAGGAATGATCCAGGTGGATGTTGGTGGCCACCCACCTATCCCATTTGGACCCCCACAACTATCTCTTTCAATCTTTTCAATTTCCTAAATTGTAGCACAATTTACTATTTTTAGCAGTTTTTCGGGTCCTGAAATTCTGGAGCTGCTTTGAGGCCCTAAACGATGTTTGTTTGGAAATCTGGGAGCAACATGGGTCAATGGATCCATGTTCCCTTTCCCAAAGTGGTAGTTCTTGGATAGATCTTTCTAACGAGCTATTGTACGCATTAAACGGAGATCGTATGCCAAAGTTACAACCTTGGGAAATTGATGTACCAATTTATCCAAACGGGGCCCACAATTTGGCGTTTCATCTTCTAGGGTTAGGTTTTGGGATGTGAAGGGGCTTCCATTGTTTATCAACAATAAATAGGCCTTCGAGCCTCATTGTAACACAGTCCAGAGGCATGTAGCCGCCACATCTCTTCTCAGAGATAAGCTACCATCGCCCTAACCGGTTTATTTCCATTTCTGGTTGTAAGCATATTTCAGTATTTTCCATTAATGAAATGAAGCATTATTTCCATTTCATCTTTGTGTATATAGTTATCTCTGTATTTTGTTGCGTTCTTGTTTAAATCCGGATCACCACCACTCTTCTTCTTCCTTTCTATTTTGTCTATACATCTCCCAATATGCTTGTTTTTCCTACCATATGCTCTCCTGCAATTCCTCTTGTTTCTCTTTTTCAACTTGGATTCTATCAATTTTTTATGCTATTTCTAGATTTCTTTTTGTGTTTCTAATTGGTTAATCCTTGCCCAATGTTTTAGCTCTCTCCTTAGGGTTTTTAATTTAGTTTCCAAAACATAGCTAGGAGAGCCAGTAATTGGTTTTTTCCATACTTCAGCAATGATTTTTTTTACTTCTTCACTGTCGTTCCAAGTGGAGCTAAATTTGAAAGGAACTGGGCCAAGATTTTCTAACTTTTCAAGGGTGAGAGCCACTGGTTTGTGATTTGATGCTATATTGTGGATGATTTTGGATTTTATCTTGTTGAAGGCATTGGAAACTTTATCTTGAATTAGAAATCTATCCAACCTTTCCTTTCTGTTATTTTTCCCAATTCTTTTGTTGCTCCATGTATGTTTTCCATTTCTAAGAGGCATGTCCATTAAATTGCATGCTTCCATAATAGATTCTAACATTTCCCTATATGGATGAGCATTGTATATTCTACCAAATTTCTCTTGTGTGCTCAATACCAGATTGAGATCTCCTCCTACAATTATATCTTTGTTTTGGTCCTGCATAAGATAATTTATTATGGTGGACCAACAGACTTCTTTATCCTTGTAATGGTTTGGGGCATATATATCTATAATACAATATTTCTCTTTTGTTTTTTGTTTTCCAAGTCTGTTTTTATCCAGTGCAACTCCTTTTTTTGCTGAATGAGTTCCCAATTTTCGGTTTTCCATAGTGTGGATATTCCTACTGAGGCTCTGGTCGTTGGAATTGAGGTTCCTTGATAATTTTTTGTTTTTTGTATCATTGTGTCCATTTCCTTTTCATTTGTCTTTATCTCCTATCACAAAAAGGTATTTGGTGTCTTTGAAATTATTAAATCTTTCATTGCCTTAATTTTTGGCATACTTCCCATTCCTCTGCTTTTCCAAGAGACTATATTCATTATCACTTGATGTTATGGGTAGAGGGACCTTTCCCTTTGATAGGGTGGACGATTTTCGAATTATTTTTTCCTAGGTAAGTCTCTAGAGGTTTTTGGGTGCCCAAAGTCACTTCCTTTGGCACAACTTCATCTCTAATTTCTTTATTAGTTTTTCTACCAACCCGTTTAGGGTGGTTGGGAGAGGAGAGGAGCTGTTTAGAGAGGGTACGGGTGCTTATTCGATCAAAGGAGGAGGGGAGAGGGCTTTGGGAGGGGATGGGAGATGAAGCGGAGGGGTTAAAGGGGAATGGTAGAAGAGGGGAGGAGGAAGGGGGAGGGGAGATCAAGCTCCCAAGGGATCCAAAGGGATTAGAAACCAAAATATTTGATAAGGGGGGAGGGATAGAAGACAGAGGGAGGGGGGCAGAGGGAGAGGGGGGCATTAGATGAAATAGGTATGGAAGGAGATGATGAGGGGGAGATGTGGGGAGGGATGAGGGAGGGAGAATAGAAACTGAAGAGGGTTTGGGTTTGGGTTTTGTTGCTGGCTTTTTCTTCTTGACCTGCTCCCATTTTGGTTCCTAGTTTTATACTTCTTCTATTTCCTGACTTTTAGTACATCTATTTCCAAAATGACCATATCCATGACATACCTTGCATTTGAATGGAATTTTTTCATAGTCTAGTTGTTGAATGTGAACCCAACTATCTATTTTGATATTGACTGCTTCCAGAAGTCCTTTCCCCAGATCTACTTCTACAAATATTCTCACGTAGGCATGCATGTTTTCCTTTGGTTCACTTCTATCGATATATTTCCCCACAACATTTCCTATTGCTTTAACAGATTCATCTCCCTAGCAATGTAGAGGGAGATGGGGAAGTGTCACCCATACTAGCACTGCATTTGGCATGTCCAACTTTGGATCGAAGTCTGGAGTCCATCTGCTGAGATAAAGCCCTCTTGAATCCATGAAATATGGCCTGTCTCTAAAGATTAAATCTTTGTCCTCTTTCGTTTCGGAAGGTAAAATATCCTCTTCCACAAAATTTGATGGATATTTTCCCCATGATAGATGAGGCCCAGTTTCTTTCTACCCATTTGAGGAACAAACAGGGCAAGGGCTAGAGACCAGTGAACTGACCTACCAAACCTTGTTCAGATAGGGACAGAGCTGCACGACGAGGAAGGGAGGGAGGAAGGATTATTTCAGTAACTTCATCTATCTTATTAACAAACTTTGATATGGAAAATCCCAAGGAGGAGATCAGAGATGCAAAGGCTTCCGCATTTTCTCCCAACTATGCTGAAGCTCCGACATAAGAGATAGGGACTGATTCACCCTTAGGGGGAGGCTCTGCATGATCCATCGCATACCAGTCAAGGGCAACAAACCTCGGGAGTAGGAGGCCCCGGGAGCCAAAGGAACAGGTCGCGCTTAGAGATTGAAGTCGTCAAGGAGGGAGGAGAGTGCACGCTGCAGTTTGTAATCAAAACAAATGTTGAATCCCTTGGGATGTGCATAGTTAATGATCTACATCTTCTACAATTATTCCACAAATCCTCATGAGTTGGACTTTAAAATTCGAATTTGTGGTTGGGCGGCCAAATAAGACCCTTCTAGAATCTCCAAGTATACCTACAATATCAAAAAAATCATAATACTTTTAGATATATATGAAAATATGTTAATTTCTTAATATTTAATCACAAATTCACTTAAAATACTTAAAATCAATGACTTGGAAAATAATAATAATAAGACCATATGATTATGAAAATGGTTACTAAATGTAGGGTTATGGAGTTGTAGAGTTACAGAATGAGGGAAAAATAATGGAAATGAAGGTGAAAGTGGATGACATCTTGGAGACCCAACATACCCCCAACTGAAGATATTGCATGTCCTCATGCAACTATTGCATTGATTCACTTAATTATAGGTTTATCTTCTTGAAATGTTTTGCTTCTTTATGAGCTCTACCTTTGTATTGATTCTCTTTTAACATTGCATAATCATATCATTTGATAACGTTTTATTCTTTTTGCAAAGTTTACTTTGAAATACATTTGATTGCAACAATTATTTTTATAGTTGGTTCTTGTGTGACAACCAAAATTTTATGAGTATTGGTTCTTGTGTAACAATACTTTTATTATTTTTGTTGCATCAAAATACTTGAAAACATTGAGAACTCTTATAGTAATTGTTAACCATTTAATGTTCTCATCAATTGATCATTGCAAAACATATAATTTTTTTGAATCAAAATGCAATAATAGTTGATTTGGGAAAAATATTTTGTTTAGGATGAAATGAAATGTGACATGTGGCATGAACTATGAACATCCCTTCTCCTGAACTTAAGGTGTTTTCAGTTTTCTTGCAAATGAGAAAGGAAATATGAATGTGGTGAGGGATTTTCCAAAATCACAATTTTAACATTTAAGGAATTGCATGATTAAAAATTAGAAAATTGCATACCTTCACCTACCTGAAAAGTGGACAAGTTATGTATATCGAAGAGTGTGTCTGCTGCTGCTGGATCATGGAATATGAAGTAAAAGAATATGATCGTGCTTCTTCTTTCTCTTGGTTGTATGAATTGAGGATGAGATTGGAATATTTATTGCTATGGCTATTGAATTGAGTCTTGCTACAAACTGCTGAAATCATGTAGTCTTCATTCATTCCCACTCGGTGGCATAATTCTTGTCTATGTGAATAGATGTGTCGATGTCAAACATAGAAAATAAATCGTTGGATTAATGGCCATTAATGAATTCCATTAACCAACACAAGATTACTCACCATTGATGTCAATGAGAGTCAAGATGCCTAAGTACATATTACTTGGTACAAATATATGCGTCGAAGTCGAGTCACCTAGAAGATCTGACAAACAGGGACATTGATATACTCCCACTATTTATTGGCGAGAGAAATTGTCATTAAGGCATGCAAACCTCAAGGTACTTGAAATATCTTTAGTCTTGATCCCAGATGATGTGTCGGAGTCGATGGGTCAAACATTGTTAGAAGGGATGCCTTAATGAATCCTCCATCATCTAACGCAAGTACAAAATAATAATTTGAAGGACTAAATATGAAATATTTACATTGAAGCAAGGTTTATTTGATAGAAAGGAAAAGGAAAATGGGCTGACTCAACTTTGTAAGGGAGTTGAATGACTTCATTTTCAGGTTAAGGTGAGTGAAAATGAGGCATGAAAGTATGAAGATTGAAAAGGGAAATGAGTTTTTGGTAGTAGGGAGACGAACAATTATAGATCGGCTGTAGGCTTAGAATGAGTAGTGGATCTGATTTTACATTGAATGATCATTCTCTTCTGAAAGAAACTTGGTCTTTAAAAAGGTACTCGTGCATATAATGTTCTTCTTTCATCGCCTTGGAACTTGAAAAAACTTAGCAATTTATACAACAAAATGTAAGTATATCAAAAGAGAGAGGTGATTAGTCCATATTCATTTGATATATGCACAAAAAACTCAGAAATAATACTAATAAAACAAATTCAAGAAGAAAAAAGTAAATGCACTTTTACTTGATCAGTACCATGGATCACTTGTTATTGTTTTGTTGGTGACTTCCTCATTGCGTTTCTAACCAATTTTGAGCTTGATACCTCTTCTCCACGCACTTAATGCTTCATCAATAGACCATAAACAAAATTGGCATAAGCTATTGAATTTTGTTGATTCTGCAGCTACCAAAAACACAGTTCGTTGCATTGCCTTGCTGCTTTTACAACTTGCATTTAGACTCAGATGGTTGTTTATCAATTATTGCAGTTGGTATTTTAAATATTTCCATATTTTTATGAAATTCAAAGTTTGTAACTGCGTTTGTTCTTTTTCTCTAGTGCTCCACCCTTGTCCATGATCTGATGGATCAAGAAAATGCTAAAAATTCAAAATTCATGGATTAGCTTGAAACTAATGACAAAGCATAGATCTTGTCTCTATGAATCCAACGCAATTCATTTCACTGAAATCCGATTTTGGATATTCCCAGAATCACGTTCTATTCGTTTTAGGAAACAACTAAAAAATGATTTTTTGAGTTGGAGGAACGCCCAGTCAACAGTCCATACGCTAACTGGGTCATGACTTGGCAATTTTTTACTAGAGCTCATCATTGGCCAATTCTTGTTTGAAACTTATCACTAGTTTATTGGTTTACACGTGTTTGTTGTTTATTGGTCAACAATTTTGTTTGGTGGCCCAACAAGGAAGTGCCACATGGACCAACCACTGGTTTCCATGTGGCCTCCTCATGGTGGGAAAATTTTTGTTTGAGGAAGAAAAAACTCCACAAGAATCGAACCTGAGACCTCATATGTACCAACAATGTTTCTTACCAATCCACCTAACGTGCGTTTCTTGTTAATTGAAGTTTCAATTGCCCATTTAAGTTTTAATACTAGCGCATTTGGAGAAGAGGGTTGGGTCTAAGCCCTAGCCCCTAGCTCTCCAGTGCCATAGGAACACGGGCGGGGGCCGAGGGCTAGGACTTAACCCAACCTACGGTCCCATGTAGCATTCCATATGACCAGGTGCTAACATTAAAGGAGCTAACGAAGAATGGGACTAGCCCAGGGTCATATGGCCCTCCATATGACCACACCGGCGGAAATAAAGGGTTAAGTGAGAATTTTAACCATCCTACAATTTCAACCGTGGATCGGGAATATAAGCCAAGTTTTCATGCAGCTTCCGCATTTGGGGCGCATAGGTTGGTTTTAGTTTGAATTGTAGGATTATTAACAGTGGAATTGGGTAGAAACTGAAAACAATGATATCTTACCCAATTTTTAGCCAAATGAGATGGAAAAAGAATCCAAACAGGGGTTTTCGACAATGTTGGATCCATTGGAGGCATTAGTTTTGTTTCTTGAGCTTTGTAAAAGCCTATAATTATACTTTTGATTATGAATTTAGATCTCTTATCCAATTTTTATTGCAAAATTTTAAAACTAACTTTATTCAATTGTCTTTCTAATCTTCCAGGTCACAGAGAGCGCAAGAAGAGAGCATACTCAACAACATTGAAACTCTTTTTTCAAAAACAAAGCAAAAGGATTTGATTTCTAACTTCAAATTGTGGCTCTCAAAACTCTATTTGTCTCTTTCTTCTCAAATCTTCCTTCTCTTTGTTGATCTTCCTGTAATTGATTAGTGAGCTAGATGGCTCTTACTGCACCACCAATAAATAAAATTGCAAATAAAATGAAATCTAACTTTAAAAAATTAAAAAAAACACATCACCAAACTTGGTTTTTATTCATTGATTCTATCATACTCTAGTCTACTGGAAATAGAAAATTTGTTTCAAGTGTATGCATATTTCTAGCGTAGCCATGTGCCTAACAGGAGTAAAAATATATTCATGCTTAGTTATGAAAAATATGCATTAAAACACATCAAAACATGAAAACCAATTGTTTTGATAATGCAATTAAGAAATAAGGTGATTTGATCGTTGATTGGAACCATCTTTCAAAAAGGCCATGACATTCTTGATTCCTTTCTTGGTTTAAATCACTTGAATATCCTCCTTTATTATGCATTCCTCAAATTCTAGTAGTTTCTCCCCATCAATAATACTGAATGATTCTTCAATCTCTTCAACAAATTTACAAGAGGAATCAAAAGAGGCTTGAAGATCTTCTTGTGGAGGTGGAGAGACAGATAAATTTTTGAATGCAGTTAAAAATATACTCTTCCTAAGAAGCAAATATCCTAGTTGTTTCTAGGATTCGAGAGAGTTCTTGGAAGGACATTCTTCAAACTCCTTAATTTTCTGTGAATTACTTTAACTGGTTAATAATTCTTGTCGTGCACATAGATTAGTAAAAAAAATTCAAAAATTACTAAAATCTAAAATGTAAAATGATTTTAACATGCTTTTAACCATGCATCTAAAAATGAATGCAACTATAATGAGTTGTCTAAACTTCAAAATAAACACCTATGTATACCTCCCTGGATATGGTGCCAAAATGTTGGGTGATTTAATTGTGAGTTAAATCCATGTCATTAATTGTTAACCTAGAGTTCATAGAACTTACGAGGTATACCTGTACTATATGTACTAGGTAGTTATTTATCATAATATATTAATCTAATGCAGTTAAAACTAATTACCAAACAAGTTAGATCAATCTAATCCAAACCAAACCAAACATAAAGAAATTGAAATCACACTTGAATAAAGGAAATCACACTTGCTTGAAATTGAAATCACACTTGCAAAAGTGAAATCACACCACACTTGCATAAATTGAAATCACACTTGCAGAATGGAAATCATGCCACAATTGAATAAATCAAATCACACTTGTAGAATTGAAATCACGCCGCACTTGCATAAATGAAATCACACTTACAAAATTGAAATGAAATAAAACTACACATGTTACCAATATGTACAAATATGTGTAAATTGTGGTTGATGGGGGCTCTCCATTCCTCAGCAATCACACTGAACAACTATCACATCTTGTAGATCAAAGTAGCAGTATGTATCTCATAAATATGAAGTTACAAGATATCACAAGAATTCTCTCTCCTCACATTACAAATACACCTTCGATGGAACTTGAAACCTCCAACTAGCTACTTCTAATCTCTAACCACTATCTACAACTTACAATTAACAACCCTTTTTATGAAGAGTGCACTCCTATTTATACAAAAATTGAGGATAACTATACAATAAATATAGATCCTTAGATATGTCCTAAATCCACTTTTCTCTCTTGTGGTTACAACCAATCTCCTAAAAATGTAAGATACAAATCCTCTCAAAATCCTCTCATCCATGATTCTTCTCCTTCGGATGTGCATAGTTAATGATCCACATATTCTACAATTATTCCACAAATCCTCATGAGTTGGACTTTGAAATTTGAATTTATGGTTGTGTGGCCAAATAGGACCCTTCTAGAATCTCCAAGTAGGCCTACAATATCACAAAACTCATAGCACTTTTAGATATATATGAAAATATGTTAATTTCCTAATATTTAATCACAAATTCACTTAAAATACTTAAAATCAATGACTTGGAAAATAATAATAACAAACCCATATGATTATGAAAATGGTTACTAAATGTACAATTATGGAGTTATAGAGTTACATAATGAGGGTAAAATGATGGAAATGAAGGTGAAAGTGGATGACATTTTGGAGACCCAACATACCCACCACCTGAAGATATTGCATGTCCTCATGCAACTATTGCATTGATTTACTTAATCATAAGTTTATCTTCTTGAAATGTTTGCTTCTTTATGAGCTCTGCCTTTGTATTGATCCTCTTTCAACTTTACATAATCATATCATTTGATAACTTTATTCTTTTTTCAAAGTGTACTTTGAAATACATTTGATTGCAACATATATTTTGATGGTTGGTTCTTGTGTAACAACCAAAATTTTAGGAGTATTGGTTCTTGTGTAATAATACTTTTATTATTATTTTTTCATCAAAATACTTGAAAACATTGAGAATTCCCATAGTAGTTAGCCATCTAATGTGCTCATCAATTGATCATTGCAAAACATATAAACTTTTTGAATCAAAATGCAATAGCAGTTTATTTGGGAAAAATATGTTGGTTAGGATGAAATTAAATGTGACATGTGGCATGAAATATGAATATCCCTTCTCTCTAACTTAAGGTGTTTTTAGTTTTCTTGCAAATGAGAAAGGAAATATGAATGTGGTGAGGGATTTTCCAAAATCACAATATTAGCATTTAAGGAATTACATAATTAAAAATTAGAAAATTATATACCTTCACCTACTTGAACAGTGGACACACTGTGTATATCTAAAAATGTGTCTGTTGTTGCTGGATCATGCAATATGAAGTAAAAGAATATGATCTTCCTTCTTCTTTCTCTTGGTTGTATGAATAGAGGATGAGATTGGAATTTTTATTGCTACGGCTGCTGAATTGAGTCTTGTTGCAAATTGCTGAAATCATGTAGTCTTCATCTGTTCCCACTCGGTGGCATAATTCTTATCTATGTGAATAGATGTGTCGATGTTGAACATAGAAAATAAATCATTGGATCACTGACCATTAATGAACGCCATTAAACAACACAAGATTACTCACCATTGATGTCAATGAGAGTCAAGATGCCTAAGTACATCTTACTTGGTACGAATAGATGCGTCGAAGTCGAGTCACCTAGAAGATACGATAAACATGGGACATTGATCTACTCCCACTGTTTATTGGAGAGAGTACTTGCCAGTAAGGCATGCAAGCTTCAAGGTACTTGAAATATCTCTAGTCTTGATCCCAGATGATGTGTCAGAATCGATGGGTCAAAACATGTTAGAAGGGAGGCCTTAAAGAACCCTCCATCATCTAACGCGAGTATGAAATAATAATTTGAAGGACTAAATATGAAATATTTACATTGAAATAAGGTTTATCTGACAAAAAAGAAAAGGAAAATGGGGTGACTCAACTTTGTAAGGGGGTTGAATGACTTTATTTTTTGGTTAAGGTGAGTGAAAATGAGGCACGAAAGTATGAAGATTGGAAAGGGAAATGAGTTTTTGGTAGTAGGGAGACAGACAATTATAGATCGATTGCAGGCTTAGAATGAGTAGAAATGGTAAAACTGGTATGTGTTTAGTAGCAATGGTGTAGTGGATCTGATTTTACATTGAATGATCATCCTCTTTTGAAAGAAACTTGGTCTTTAAAAAGGTACTCGTGCATATAATGCTCTTCTTTCATCCTCTTGGAACCTGTAAAAACTTAGCAATTTCTGCAATAAAATATAATATTATCAAAAGAGAGAGGTAATTAGTCCCTCTTAATTTGATATATACACCAAAAAAATAGAAATAATACTAATAAAACAAATTCAAGAATGAAAAAGTAAATGCACTTTTACCGGACCAGTACCATGGATCACCTATTATTATTTTTTCGGTGACTTATTCATTGTATTTCTAACCAATTTTGCGCTTGAGACCTCTTCTCCACACACTTAATTATTTAACAATAGACCATAAACAAAATTTTCGTAAGCTACTGAATTGTGTCAATTCTACAGCTACTAAAAACATAGATTGTCGCATTGCTTGCCACTTTTACAACTTGCATTTAGACTCAGATGGTGGTTTGTCAATGATTATAGTTGGGTTTTGAATATTTGCATATTTTTATGAAATTCTAAGTCTGTAACTGAGTTTTTTCTTTTTCTCTATTGACCCACCCTTTTCCATGATCCCATGGATCAAGAAAATGCCCAAAATTCAAAATTCATTGATTAGATTGAAACTAACTCCAAAGCGTAGATCTCATCGCTCTGAATCCAACACAATTCGTTTCACTAAAATCCAACTTCGGATGATCCCGGAATTGTGTTTTGTTTGTTTTAGGAAACAAATAAAAAAAATGAATTTTGAGTTGCAGGAATGCCAGTCAATAGTCCATACGCTAACTGGGTCATGACTTGGCAAGTTTTTACTATACCTTACATTGGCCAATGCATTTTTGACACTTATCATTGGTTGATTGGTTTACACATGTTTGTTTTTTATTGGTCAACGGTTTTGTTTGGTGGCCCAATGAGGAAGTGCCACATGGACCAACCAATTGTTTCCATTTAGCCTCCTCATGGTGGGAATTTTTTTTTTTTTGAGGCAAAACAATATCGACAAGAATCGAACATGAGACCTCATATCTACCAACAATGTTTCTTACCAATCCGCCTAATGTGTGTTTCTTGCAAATTAAAGTTTCAATTGCCCATTTAAGTTTTAATACTCGTGCATTTGGCGAAGGGGGCCGTGACTAAGCCCTAGCCCCTGGCCCTCCAGCGCCATAGGACCATAGGTGGGGACCAAGGGCTAGTCCTTAGCCTGAACCACAGTCCATGTACCGTGCCATATGGCCACGTGCTAACATTAAAGGAGCCAACGGAGAATGGGACTAGCCCAGGGTCGTATGGCCTTCCATATGACCACACCGACGGAAAAAAAAGGGTCAAGTGTGAATTTTAACCGTCCTAAAATTTCAACCGTGGATTGGGAATATAGGTCAGTTTTCCGTGTAGTTTCCACATTCGGGGCACACAGGCCAGGTTTAGTCCAAATTATAGGATTATTAACAGCGGAATTGGGTAGAAACTTAAAACAATGATATCTTGCTCAATTTTTTGACAAATGAGATGCAAAAAGAGTCAAAACAGGGGTTTTCGACAGTGTTGGATCCATTGGAAGCATTAATTTTGTTGTTTGAGCTTTTTAAAAGCCTATAATTATACTTTTGATTATGAACTTAGATGTCTTATTCATTTTTTATTGCAAAATTTTAAAACTAACTTTGTTTGTCTTTTCTGATCTTCCAGGTCACAAAGAGGACAAGAAGAGGTTATATTCAACAATATTGGATCTCTTTATTAAAAACAAAGCAAAAGGATTCTATTTCTAACTTCAAATTGTGGCTCTCAAAGCTCTATTTGTCTCCTTCTCAAATTTTCCTTCTCTTTCTTCATCTTCCTACAACTGATTAGTGAGTTGGGTGGATCTTACTTCACCACCAATAAATAAAATTGCAAATAAAATGAAATCTAACTTTAAAAAATTAAAAAAAGCACACCCCCAAAATTGGTTTTATTCATTGATTATATCCTACTCTACTCTACTTGAAATAGAAAATTTGTTTCAAGTGTATGCATATTTCTAGTGTAACCATGTGCGTAACAGGAGTAAAAATATATTCTAGCGTAGTTATGAAAAAGATGCATTAAAACACATCAAAGCATCAAAACCAATTGTTTTGATAATCCAATTAAGAAATAAGGTGATTTTATCCTTGATTGGAACCATCTCTCAATAAGGCCATGACATTCCTGATTCCTTTCTTGGTTTAAATCATTTTGAATATCCTCATTTATTATGTATTCCTCATATTCTAGTAGTTTCTCCCCATTAACAATATTGCATGATTCTTCAGTGTCTTCAAAAAATTGACAAGAGGAATCAAAAGAGACTTGAATATGTTCTTGTGGAAGTGGAGAGATAGATAAAAAAAATTAATGTAGTTAAAAATATACTCTTCCTGAGAAGAAAATATCCCAATCGTTGCTAGGATTCGAGAGAGTTCTTGGAAGGACATTCTTCAGACTCCTTAATTTTCTGTGAATTACTCCAACTGGGTGATTATTCCTGTCGTGCACACATATTAGTACGAAGTTTTGAAAAACTATTAAAATCTAAAATGCAAAATGATTTTAACATGCTTTTAACCATGCATCTAAAAATGAATGCAACTATAATGAGTTGTCTAAAATTGAAAAAACACCTATGTATACCTCCCTGGAAACGATGCAAAAATGTTGAGTGATTTATTTGTGAGTTAAATCCCTATCATTAATTGTCAAGTCGGGGTTCGTAGCACTGACGAGGTATACATGTACTATATGTACTAGGTAGTTATTTATCATAATAGATTAATCTAATGCAGTTAAAACTAATTACCAAACAAGTTAAATCAATCTAATCCAAACCAAACCAAACATAAAGAAATTGAAATCAAACTTGCATAAAGGAAATCACACTTGCTTGAAATTGAAATCGCACTTGAAAAATTGAAATCACACCACACTTGCATAAATTTAAATCACACTTGCTGAATTGAAATCACACCACACTTGAATATATGAAATCACACTTGCAAAATTGAAATCACACCACACTTGCATAAATGAAATCACACTTGCATAATTGAAATGAAATAAAACTACACTATGTTACCAATATGTACAAATATGTGCAAATTGTGGTTGATGGGGGGCCTCCATTCCTCAACAAGCACATTGAACAACTATGAAATTTTAGAGATCAAAGTCGCAGTATGTATTTCATAAAGATGAAGTTACAAGATATTAAAAGAATTCTCTCTCCTCACTTTACAAATCACATCTTGGATGGAGCTTGAAACCTCCAACTAGCAACTAATAACTAGCTACCTTTAACCTCTAACCACTATCTACAACTTACAATTAACAACCCTTTGTATGAAGGGTGCACTTCTATTTATACAAAAACTGAGGATAACTATACAATAAATATAGATCCTTTGATATCTCCTAAATCCACTTTTATCTCTTATGGTTACAACCAATCTCCTAAAAATGTAAGATAGAAATACTCTTAAAGTTCTCTCATCCATGGTTCTTCTCCTTTGGATGTGCATAGTTAATGATCCACATCTTCTACAATTATTTCACAAATCCTCATGAGTTGGACTTTGAAATTCGAATTTATGGTTGGGTGGCTAAATAAGACCCTTCTAGAATCTCCAAGTAAGCCTACAATATCACAAAACTCATAACACTTTTATATATATATGAAAATATGTTAATTTCATAATATTTAGTCACAAATTCACTTAATATACTTAAAGTAAATGAATTGGAAAATGATAGTAATAAACCCATATGATTATGAAAAAGGGTTACTAAATATAAAGTTATGGAGTTAGAGATTTACGGAATGAGGGTATAATGATGGAAATGAAGGTGAAAGTGGATGACATTTTGGAGACCTAACAATTGTTACAAGGAGAATGGGGAGATGATCTAAATCCCCTCCTAAGCTAATCCATTAGTGAATCCCAAATATTTTATTTGGTAGGTTTAAAAAAAAAGGAAAACAATCAAGTCTTTTGGAAATTCTCAACTCCTTGGTTTGATTATTACTCCAACATGGGGACAATTTTATGAGAAGCACATCTACCAAGTTTTCACTGTCCAGATTTTTAATGAAGAAATCTGCTAAATTGTCTACTTGAGTGGTTGGGCACATATTTCTAAAAATCCTAGGGTGAAATTGAGCACATCACCCAATATTAGGTTTTTCCATTTAAATTAGGTGAGCTACAAAGTATTGAGCTAGAAGGATTTTCTATCCAGATAAGGCCCATAGATGTTTAAGCAACTGAAAAATAGATCAATATTTATCATTTGAATATCCATTTCCAATCTCGAGTGTATTGACCAAGAAGAGGAGAATTTTGTCAGATGTTCCTGCCATATAATTAGAAGGCATCTTGATTTTCCCATATCATCCTAATATAAAAAAAGACTAGGAGCAGAGACATGGTTTAGGACCATGACAACTTTTGATCCTTTCATCATAGTCTCCTAAAGAAAAAAAATATTTGAGGGGGTTGAATCTTGACTAGTCTTCTAAGAGTTATCCTTTTGGATGGGTTATTTAAACCTCTACAATTTAAGGAAAGAACTTTCATTATGAAACATTTTGTGGGACATATTCTCTAAGGGCCTTAATGATCGATTTTCATTTCCCCAACCTTATTTTTGAATTTGCTTGTCTTTGGGCAATGGAAGAAGATATTTTCTTCCTCCACCCATGGTTATGTGAACGTCCCCTTCCATGGTCCCTAGTCCCCCATGCACATCTAATATAAGAGATACCATAGGATTTGTCTCATTAGTCAGAATGGGACTAGAGAAAGATATTAAGTGATATGAGTGACCTACCGAAGAGGGGAGGACCTAGAAAATGGGTTCCAAGGTAGAAGGATAACTCAGATAAGGCCAAGGATTCCAAAAAAGGGGGATTCGAAGGATCGAAATAGAGTATGTGGGAGGATAAAGATAGATTTAAATATGTTAGGGACACAAGGGAATCCAAATTAGGGGGCATTAAAGAAAAATGTGAGACATTAACAAAATCAGAGGGAGGAGCTAAAAGGTTAGGGGAAATTGCATTGTACAGTGAAACCAACAAAGGGACAGAATTTTTTTAGTGCAAAAAGAAATATTCATGTGAGAAATAAGGAAATATGACATTGTTGGCATACCTATAGAGAGGGGGCCCTCCAAGGCATTATATGTAGGGAAAGTCTCCTACAAACTCGATATACTCATCCTAGCTTCCTTTCGCGATGTAGCCATGGGTTCCACAACTAATTATGAACTTGAGAAAGGAGGGAGATGGTCCTACTCCTTATATTTCTTCTTTACTCATAACTTCTTTAGCTTTCCAATTTTATAGTCTTTCCTGAGGTGGCCATAGGGATGGCAACTTCCACATTTGAAGGGGGTGCCCTCATAGTCTAGCTCTTTCCTCTGAGTAGTTTGAAACATTTTGATAGTGATTGTGTTTGAGAAAAATAATGCTAAATTCAGCCCCACAAGGATCCTTTCCATACCCATATAGACTATCTTATGGAAGGATAAATCAAGGTCATAAGAAAACCCCAATATATTTCCAATTTCCTTAAAAAATTCTCCCAACCAAAAAATCAATGGTAAGCCGAATATGAACCCAAATCAAGATGACAGTGAGTTTTTCTAACTTGGCATCAAAGTATATTGTCCACCTTTTCAGGAACAAGGCCTGAGTGCCCCAATTCCAATGGTTTTGTAAATCCTTATATACATCTTCACTGGATGAATGAATTCAACCTAACTAACATTTGGCTAGAATTATACATCACGATGTGTATCCTAGAAGAGGCTTGAAATTTTGAATTGTCCAACATCATAGAGTGATCATTGGCATGCGTTTGTTCTCAAATCCACCAAACATAGTTGATTTATCCATCTTGGATATACCATGCGGCTTAATTTCTACCCTTAAGACAACACTTTTCTCTTCCACTTTCCTCTTAACATATATTTTTTCTTCCTAGGGTGTTGGATCCCACAATTTTTTTGCAAAATTTCTGTAAGTATAGGACCGCGTAGGAGGGATAAGGAGCATGGAAAGGATAAGAGGAAGAAAAACACAGGGTTTTTGCAAAAGTTAGAGCATGGAAAATATGGATACAACACAAAATGATGACAGTGGCACCTGAGGAAGGAAGACGTGTGCAAAGGAATAATGGGGGTTATGATTTTGCAAAGGATGGAGCCGACCAAGGTGATTGTGGCAACTAGGTAGCTGGAGATATTTTGAAGAAAGAGGAGAGGGGGCAGAGTGGAGATGAAAAATGGAGAAGATAGTTGGGAAAACTATAGATACACAAGGGAAAACTAAGGAGGATGAGGGAAATTTCTTAACGATTTCGTAGGACAATTGGATTGGTTAGGCAGGAAGTTGAGAGGATTCGAGAGGGTTCCAAGAAAATATAAGACAACCCATTGAGGACAAAGTAGGGGTTGGGAAAAAGAATTGATAGTAGCTGATGAAGGTGGAATGTTGAGTGATTTCTAGTGGATGGCTAAGCATAAGAGAATCCAAGTCATAGATTCTATATATGATTTTTGTGTCTGTTGAATATAATCCATGGGTAGATGGTTAAGTTTGTTGCTGTTATGCAACCTAATTGTAATGGCTTTAGTTCCTATTATATGAGTCTAGTGTTTATGCTTATAGTTTGGTTACTAATGTTGTTTAGTGTTGTTACGCAAGGTCGATGAGCCTGCTAATTTATTGCATGTAATCATGGATATAAGGTTTCTTCTGCTAATATAAATATACATTGGGGATTGGAGAAGTTACTTTAGCCTTTTATTGTGTATCTATGTGAATGTTTTGAGAGTTATTTTATTGTATCCCTTGTGATGGTTTGATGGTTTATAACTTTGGCTAATTATATGAATGTTTATGTTAATAATATGCTATGGAATTTTTGCGTATGGCGATGACATGGTATGGTATGTACTCATAACGTTTTCAGTGATGAACCTTTTTGAATGAGTGTGAAGGGAAAATGACTAATAGTGGGTCGAAATGCTAATTATTGTCGGGTGTCACCAGTGGAGTTGTCATGATCTGGTGTCGACTCTGCATTCACTGAACTAGGTTTGTGCTTGAGTTCATATACCAGTCATGCTTATTTTGGACTTGTGTTGGTGGATCGATAAATAGGTTAGCACCTTGCACAGTGCGTGTTAATAATTAACCATTATATCATGTGTTAGCTAGGAGTAGTGTGTCGTGAGCCATAAGGCGGTCTTGTCAAATTGTGGAAACTTGGTTCTGATAATCATCCATTAGCGTCTCGGGTGAGACCTCACTCACTTCGTGGGTGTTGCCGAAAGGGCTGGTGCTAAGAGGGTTTTTATTGGCCACTGTGTCATGAATCCCAGGTTTTTCAGAATCCTGTACGCCAACATAGGGTCTCATTTATCAGAGGGAGAGGAGGATTGTTGTATGGAGGTACAAACTCCACTTAGAATATCAATAGTGAATAGACAACTTAGGAATGGATTGTGAGTAGGGAAAAGTGGGGGAGATGTTGTAAGACAAAGAGGATGTGGTATCCACATTGAATTTACTATGATTAGATGTCAATTCTATGGGAGACTGAAGCGAAGGAATAGATGTAGATGGAGGTAAAAAACTTCCAAGAATGAGAGAAATTGCTGAGGAGACTTGGGGACCAGACCCGTCCTCGGGAAAGGAAGTGGGTAATGATTTCACTCATATATGAGATTTGCATAATTTGGTATGGGCCCAAGTGAGTTAGATCATTCGCCATAGAACATATTGTTGAAGAGGCTCCATTGTATGAGATGTAATATTTATAGAATTTTGTATTGTGATACCAACTATGGGGTGGGCCATATTTGTACCCTCTCTAAGGGATCCTTCGAAAGATCCACAAGTTCTTCATCCATACTTGGTTCTTGGAGAGACCTTGGAATATCCACCTTAGAAATCCTTCAATCTCATATATATAGAGATAACACCATAAGATAACCATCATAATCAATGCATATGATCATAGATCACAATAAGAAAATATCTCATATTATGTAATGCCCCGGTAGAATGTAAATGTGGATTTTACTATGGTAAAAAGACAATATAGTAGTAGTGTTGTTTATGTTTAAAAGAAACAAAAACTGTGATAACTACATTATTAAATAAATGGAATGTTTTCTTGAAATGCTGGCAGCCTCTGGGAGGTGTATTTCAAAGAAAGGAAATCAGTTGTCATAATTGATTTGAACTGCCCTCCCAAACAGGAAAAGTCCTGGGGGTAAGGGGGAAGTTCTGTGCTGTTGGGACAGACAAAAGGGATTCTTTTCCAGAGGAAGAAAAGAGGAAAAGAGAAGATACTGAGGAAAAATTGGTTAAGTCTGGTAGGGACCAGATAACCAGGCACTAGGTGCCCAGATCTTGTTGAGGGCTTGAGGCCTGCAAGATAGCTCGGGGGAGAGAATTCCGTCAGAAGATGGATCTCATGGCTGGGTGGACGAGCAGACTCGAAGCACAGGTGACTTGCTTGAGTATCTAATTGTGATTTTGACAGAACGGGTACGGTTCCTAATCTCAGAATCCTTTTGCATAAAACAAGACTTATAAATGATTACAGAAGTAAATCAGATCTGTCATAGTTTCTTAGTACTGTTACAACGTACTTAGAAGTAAATCAGATCTGTCATAGTTTCTTAGTACTGTTACAACGTACTTGGAACCGCATAAGTATGGTCAAGGAATAGGCTATTCGCTGATAGACCTGGCTTAGAAACTAATTGGCAGTTAGTAAACATACAGAGGGTTGGGTTATGGAAATGCCTGGGTAGCGTATGCAATACCAAAGATAATTCATTCTCTGTCTAAGTCATTTATTATATGCCTGTCACGGGTGCAGAGTAGTTTATTATATGTCTGTTACGGGTGCAGAGTAGTCTGGCACGAAACAGGCATAGGTAACCGAGGCAGTATGTGCTCGAGAAAGCTATATCAAAATAAACATAAACTGAAATACCCGAAACGTAACTATTGTTACATATTATAAGCTATGAATTACGAGTCTGGAATACTCAGATCCCGGCAAAGGGACACGGCTGTAGCCGGAATGCATCTATTGAAACAAACAGAAAACGAACATGCCAATATATATATATATATATGTAAACCTGGTAGATGCAATACGAAACCATCACTCAGATAAGCAGAGGAATATCTTACGGCTACATGGGACTTTGTCCCTGAATATAAACTATGCGACTTATCCACAGCTTCGCAATAAAATAACAGCGAAACTAGTTAAAGAGGAACGAAGTAAAGTGGATAAACCCTCATGCTATGTACAAATCCTTCTGTTTTCGATTAGAAAACCCTCATACTTAATCAAAAGAAAATAGAATGGAGGAATCATCGTTTATCTATACTGAGAGCATGTATATCAAAGAAATAACAGACCTCGACTAGCATGCATAAATTAGAAAATGTTCTATATAGGTCGACAATGTAGATACATAAACTGAAATACGCATTTTAGCAGCGTTAAGATATAGAGCGTTTCTGTACACAGAACAATATAATGGCATTGACATTTAACTTCGAAGACAAAATGAATATCCTTTAGATGAATACCATGAGATATATTTCAAAGGAAGCTTATGCCGTCGATGGGCTTGAACATAAGGCCAAGTTCTGCATATGCCGTCAAGTGAAGAGAAAAGCAATATAGCAGTGTACTGTTGATAGGAAAACAGTATGCGTATACAGAAAATAAGGGTAGTATTTAACAAAGGACATGTTCCGCCAACTCCCAAATAAAGCTTACGGCCAGGCCAAAGCTGGGAGATTACACAAAAAAATAATAGACCCAAGATTCGGTAGCGTAAAAGAAAACCACCTTAATCCATGAAGGAACAAGAAAAACGAAAGATGGGTTCCGTATGGAACAGATTCCCCAAACAAATCTCTAAACTGACTGGTCATAGCTCATAAGCAACCGCGAGGGTTCTCTTGGAAAATACTTCTTGAACTCAAACATGGGACCGGCAAACCCTCGGGGTCTGAAAATAAAACATAGAGCATCACTCAGAAAAAACGAAAGGTTCTGAGCTAGTTTAAAGAAAAGGACAGGTAAACGTTATCGAGACCAACCTGGATCCGTCGAAATGAAAGACTGTCGAGACCATCACCTCGTTTCCATAAACTGGTATGCAACTCCACCTGTGCTCGCCCAACAGCAGAAGGGCACACATTAATCAATCATAACATTACAGTGGAATAACAAGAAGGTTATTGAATAATCACAGAGCGTAAGTCACCTGAGAGGAGGTGGAGCTGGGCCCTTCTCGGCCTGTGAAGCAATTGCAGGTGCTAAACTGTAAGTCTGTAAAAACTGAACCAGAGTCTCGGCAGAGCACTGAACCGACAATACAATGTGAACAAATGAACCCCAACCTTGGCTCACGAGGTTTAAGTAGTGACTCGAGACCCTGGAAGGTATTTCCACCGTTCGATCGTCAAACTAGATCCTAACCATTCAAATGAAGCGGGGAGAAGAGGCGGGAAGGTCGAGGATCCCAAGACCAAGGTGTCACATGGCCATGTGTACTGGCCATGCCACCTGGCCAGCTGTAAGCCGATACAACCAATGTGGTAGGTGCGTTGAGTTTGCCAAAGTCTACAGCCGGACCTCCAAACCCCGCGCCCATTAATGCTCCATATGCTGGGGAGGGTTTAGGGGTTAGGCCAAGGGTCAACATATATGTTACACCAAAACAAGTTAACGCTTATACCATATTGCAAACATCACAACCAATTCCAACCAATGAGCTAATAATTGTATTATGGTGAACCTTGCATAGAATAGTGAATGACCAAATAACCATTAGATGAAGCTCGGAAGCATATATGTGGTGGTAACGTATGAGGTAACAGCTCATGCGTATAGTATGGGTCTTAATAATTAGACTATAGAAATTTTTTTTTACTATGTATATTTATGTGTAGGGGATTGTGACAAATTGGTATCAGAGCCCAGTTACAACACTGTGGCCTCAATATGACATGTTTCACTGTGCAGCAGCATACACCATATATATCTACAAAAAAAAAAAACTGATAAAAGTACTTAACTGTTGTTCTGTTATGAAGGGGTGATACACAGAACTAAACAAGCTAGCAGACAAGCCAAAGAAAGAAAAGGCAAAGTAACAAAATGCAGGGAGACGGTAGTAACCCTCAGGAAAATCCAGAACTGTGGGTACAGTTGGGTGAGGCAACACGAAGTACCAATCTGGCAATACTTGAAACTGTTCAGGAATTGAAAAATGAGATGGCATGCTTACGAGAAGACCATGCACGTTTAACAGTAGAACAAGAAAGAATTCTGAAGAGTTTGTCAGACAGGCAGAATCCACCTTCATCTAACCCCAGCGCGGAACAGCAGAGGGTGACAGAGGAGCAAGACTTTCAGAATGCACCTGAAAATTCAGAAGACAAGGAGGATCATTCTGACAATGTGCCATAATAGCAAACCTCAAAACGTCAGAAAATGGAGCTGCAGGGAGAATTCCGGAAGATTAAACCCCCGCATTTCGATGGTGAACAGGAGGAGGCAGCAGAAGCATGGTTAATAAACATGAATAAATATTTTCAGTTGTATGAGTATGATCACAACTTAAAAGCGAGGCTGGCTATTTTTCAGCTACAAGGTAAGGCAACCTTGTGGTGGGAGGAAATCAAGATCGTTAAAGGGGTCAACGAATGAACCATTACTTGGGAGAAGTTTCAGAAATACTTCAAAGAAAGGTACCTAACTGAGCGTTTCTACGATGAGAAAGCAAGAGAGTTCCATGATTTAAGACTGGGGCAGCAGACTATGGACGAGTTCATTAACGCTTTACCTCTCTGCTACGTTATGTACCTTATATCAAGGAGGAGAAAGCCAAGGTTCAAAGGTTTGTGAGCAGTTTACCTGCATATATAAGAGAAAGGATTGAGTTTGACAATCCTAGAACCATGGATGAAGCCATTCGAAAAGCAAGGATCTGCTACCAGCAGAATAAATAGAAGGGGGATGCCTCAAACAAAAGATGGAATGAGAAAAATAGCAGTCGGATGACTGGAAACAGCAAGGGAGGTCGCAGCAATGGAAGTAAGGGAGCTGGTAAAGGGTTAAACAATAGATTTGTAGCAAGAGGTGCATCCCGAGCAAGGCCAGCAAGTGAATCTAGAATAAGTGAACAGCCTGTTAGGCCAGAAAGTGAAAGGGTGACCAGACCTCTAGTGCAATGCTGGGGCTGTGGAGGACCTCACTATGTCAAAAATTGACCGCAGCGAAAAGGGACAGACCAGATATCCCAGATTCATGAGGCGTCGACCGTTGGGGACGTGGAACGTAGTATACCCAGAATTAATGCGACTTTGGAGGATTGCCAAGCAGAGTACCAGCCATCTATGGTTGAATTTGAAGGTAAAATTTCGAACCTTTCTTTAGCTGTTCTTATTGATCCAGGAGCTACTTTAAGTTATGTTAGCCCAAAGATAGTAGAACAGTGTAAATTACAATCTGAGAAATTCAGAAATCCGTGGCTGGTTCAATTAGCTACGGGAGCCAAGAGGCGAGTCTTGGCCAAAATAAATAAATGCCCTTTAACCATAGCAGGGCAGCCAATAGTAGCAGACCTGAACATATTGCCGTTGGGTTCATATGACGTCCTGATTGGGATGGATTGGCTGGAAAAACACTGGTCATTAGTAAATTGCAAGACGAAAACTATCTATTATAAGGACGACCATGGAGAGCCGCAGGAGCTACAAGGAATCAAACATCCTATACAGATTCGACCCATTACAGCATCTCAGTTAGCCAAATACATCAAGAAGAAGTGTCAAATTTATGCTATTCAGGTGGGTTACGCAAATCAGAAGGATAAAACAGCTATGCTGGGCAACATTCCGGTAGTACAGGAGTTTGTAGATGTATTTCCTGAGGAAGTACCCGAACTGCCACCTAAAAGAGATGTGGACTTTACCATTGAACTGATTCCAGGAGCGGCACCCGTGTCACGGGCGCCTTACCGAATGAGCGTACCAGAGCTAACAGAATTAAAAATGCAACTGCAGGAGTTGTTAGACAAGAATTACATCCATCCCAACGTATCACCCTGGGGGGCCCCAGTGTTATTTGTCAAAAAGAAAGACGGAACTTTCCAGATGTGCATTGATTATCGTCAGCTGAATAAGCTCACGATCAAAAATAAGTATCCCTTAGCGCGGATCGATGAACTTTTTGATTAGGTGAAGGGAGCAATAGTATTCTCTAAGATCGATTTGCGATCTGGTTATCATCATATCAGAATTAAGGAGGAGGATATCGCAAAAACAGCTTTTAGAATGCAGTATGGGCATTACGAGTTCGTGGTGCTACCTTTTGGTTTGACCAATGCACCTGCTACATTCATGTGTTTGATGAACAGTGTGTTTCACAAGTTCTTAGATAAGTTTGTGTTAATCTTCATAGACGACATTCTGATTTACTCCCGATCAAGAAAGGAGCATGAAGAACATCTTAGAGTGGTGTTGCAAACTTTGCGGGAAGATCAGTTATATGCAAAGTTTAGTAAGTGTGATTTCTTCAAGGAGGAAATACAATATTTGGGTCATGTGATCTCAAAGGAAGGAATTGCAGTGGACCCTGAAAAAATCAGAACTATAATGGAGTGGCCTATACCAAAGGACGTGGCAGATATCAGATCCTTCATGGGGCTAGCAGGTTATTATAGAAGGTTTGTGGAGGGCTTTTCAAGGGTAGCATTCCCTATTACTTCCTTACAAAAGAAGGGGAAGGTATTTAAGTGGACTTCAGAATGTCAGCGAAGTTTTGAACAGCTCAAACATTTACTCACCACTGCACCTATCTTGAGTATAGCTGATCCTAATAAGGATTACGTGGTCTGTATTGATGCAAGCAAAGAAGGTGTGGGGGGAGTGTTAATGCAAGAAGGAAGAGTGATTGCTTATGAATCACGGAAATTGAAGGAACATGAACAGAAATACTCTGCTTACGACTTGGAATTGGTAGCTGTTATCCATGCGCTGAAAATGTGGAGACATTATCTGTTAGGAAGAAAATTTCTGTTGTTGACAAACCATCATAGTTTGACGAACTATTTCAGTCAACCCACCTTGAACACGAGACAAGTTCAATGGGCAGATTTCTTAAGTGGGTTCGATTTTGAAATTAAGCATTTGAAGGGAAAGGAGAATCGAGTGGTTGATGCGTTGAGCCGAAAGGTGCAATGTGTGTGCAGACTTTCAGTCAGTAAATGGCAGAGTACCTTACTTGAAAAGATAAAAGCAACAGCTGATCAAGATGCGGTATATCAGCAAATTAAACAGCAAATACAGCAGCTTTCTGATAAGGAAATACAACAAGGATACGAGTTAGATGATGCCGGAGTGTTGTATTTTCATAAAAGGTTGTATGTGCCCAATGAAAATGATCTTCGAAAATTGATTCTGGATGAATTCCATACCAGCCATTACACCGGACATCCAGGGTACCAGAAAATGGTTGTCGCACTTCGGAAGGAATATTATTGGCCAAGAATGAAGAAAGACGTAGCTGAATATCTAGCGCGGTGTCTAGAATGCCAGCAGATTAAAACAAAACATATGCATCCAGCAGGGTTGCTACAACCCTTACCCGTTCCGGAATGGAAATGGGAGATCATTTCCATGGACTTTATAACCGGGTTGCCTCAAACAAAGAAAAATAATGATTCCATTATGGTAGTAGTGGATAAATTAAGTAAGGCAGCACACTTCATACCGGTTCAATCCATGTATAAAGCTGTGCAAATTGCTCATATCTTCATGCAAAATGTGTTTAAGTTGCATGGACTTCCGAAGGTAATAATCTCGGATCGTGATGTTAAGTTCACATCAGCCTTTTGGAGGACATTGTTTGCAGAACTGGGGACATAGCTGAACTTTAGCACAGCCTATCACCCCCAGACCAATGGGCAAACGGAGCGGGTAAACCAGGTGGTGGAGGACATGCTGAGGGCATGTGTTATGATGCGGCCAACCCAGTGGGAGGAATATCTCCATCTTGTTGAATTCGTGTATAATAACGGGTATCATTCATCAACACAGTTGAGTCCCTTTGAGGTTCTGTACAGGCGAAAGTGCCGCACACCCTCAAGTTGGGGTGGACCTGAAGATAGATTAAGATTGGGCCCGGATATGCTCAAAGAGATGGAAGACATGGTGAAGAAGGTGCGCAATAATTTAAAGGCTGCTCAGGACAGACAAAAAAGTTTTGTCGACCGAAAGAGAAGGTTCAAGGAATTCCAGGTCGGAGACCATGTTTTCGTAAGAATTCAAACCAGAAGAAGTGCCTTGCAGTGGAGTGGGTGTGCCAAGCTGGCACCACGCTATTTTGGACCTTTCCAAATTCTGGCAAGAGTGGGGCCAGTAGCTTATCAGCTTGCTCTACCAAGCCATATTAGGATTCACAATGTTTTTCATGTTTCTGTATTAAAACAATACGTCTACGATCCTAAACATGTGATCCAATGGCAGGAAATTCGGGTAAGAATTAAATTTGGTCGTTATGAATAAATTCTATTCTTAAACAGTGAATAACTAAATCTGTTGCTTCTGCAGGTCGAGCCGGAAGGCGAGGTTCTGGTCGAACCACTGACCATTCTCGACCGGAGAGAAGTGCAGCTGTGGAAACGGGCTATTATCCAAGCTAAGGTGCAGTGGCAGCATTATGGACCTGAAGAGGCCACTTGGGAGGATGAGGAACTCCTTAAAAAGGCTTACCCGCATTTGTTTAAGAGAAACAGACATCGGGACGATGTCCAATCTCAGGAGGGGGAGATGTAATGCCCCGGTAGAATGTAAATGTGGATTTTACTATGGTAAAAAGACAATATAGTAGGAGTGTTGTTTATGTTTAAAAGAAACAAAAACTGTGATAACTACATTATTAAATAAATGGAATGTTTTCTTGAAATGCTGGCAGCCTCTGGGAGGTGTATTTCAAAGAAAGGAAATCAGTTGTCATAATTGATTTGAACTGCCCTCCCAAACAGGAAAAGTCCTGGGGGTAAGGGGGAAGTTCTGTGCTGTTGGGACAGACAAAAGGGATTCTTTTCCAGAGGAAGAAAAGAGGAAAAGAGAAGATACTGAGGAAAAATTGGTTAAGTCTGGTAGGGACCAGATAACCAGGCACTAGGTGCCCAGATCTTGTTGAGGGCTTGAGGCCTGCAAGATAGCTCGGGGGAGAGAATTCCGTCAGAAGATGGATCTCATGGCTGGGTTGACGAGCAGACTCGAAGCACAGGTGACTTGCTTGAGTATCTAATTGTGATTCTGATAAAAGGGGTACGGTTCCTAATCTCAGAATCCTTTTGCATAAAACAAGACTTATAAATGATTACAGAAGTAAATCAGATCTGTCATAGTTTCTTAGTACTGCTACAACGTACTTAGAAGTAAATCAGATCTGTCATAGTTTCTTAGTACTGTTACAACATACTTGGAACCGCATAAGTATGGTCAAGGAATAGGCTATTCGCTGATAGACCTAGCTTAGAAACTAATTGGCAGTTAGTAAACATACAGAGGGTTGGGTTATGGAAATGCCTGGGTAGCGTATGAAATACCAAAGATAATTCATTCTCTGTCTAAGTCATTTATTATATGCCTGTCACGGGTGCAGAGTAGTTTATTATATCTCTGTTACGGGTGCAGAGTAGTCTGGCACGAAACAGGCATAGGTAACCGAGGCAGTATGTGCTCGAGAAAGCTATATCAAAATAAACATAAACTGAAATACCCGAAACGTAACTATTGTTACATATTATAAGCTATGAATTACGAGTCCAGAATACTCAGATCCCGGCAAAGGGACACGGCTGTAGCCGGAATGCATCTATTGAAACAAACAGAAAACGAACATGCCAATATATATATATATATATGTAAACCTGGTAGATGCAATATGAAACCATCACTCAGATAAGCAGAGGAATATCTTACGGCTACATGGGACTTTGTCCCTGAATATAAACTAGGCGACTTATCCACAGCTTCGCAATAAAAGAACTAGTTAAAGAGGAACGAAGTAAAGTGGATAAACCCTCATGCTATGTACAAATCCTTCTGTTTTCGATTAGAAAACCCTCATACTTAATCAAAAGAAAACAGAACGGAGGAATCATCATTTATCTATACTGAGAGCATGTATATCAAAGAAATAACAGACCTCGACTAGCATGCATAAATTAGAAACTGTTCTATATAGGTCGACAATGTAGATACATAAACTGAAATACGCATTTTAGCAGCGTTAAGATATAGAGCGTTTCTGTACACAGAACAATATAATGGCATTGACATTTAACTTTGAAGACAAAATGAATATACTTTAGACGAATACCATGAGATATATTTCAAAGGAAGCTTATGCCGTCGGTGGGCTTGAACATAAGGCCAAGTTTTGCATATGTCGTCAAGTGAAGAGAAAAACAATATAGCAGTGTAATGTTGATAGGAAAACAGTATGCGTATACAGAAAATAAGGGTAGTATTTAACAAAGGACCTGTTCTGCCAACTCCCAAATAAAGCTTACGGCCAGGCCAAAGTTGGGAGATTACACAAAAAAATAATAGACCCAAGATTCGGCAAGGTAAAAGAAAACCACCTTAATCCATGAAGGAACAAGAAAAACAAAAGATGGGTTCCGTATGGAACGGATTCCCCAGACAAATCTCTAAACTAACCGGTCATAGCTCCTAAGCAACCGCGAGGGTTCTCTTGGAAAATACCTCTTGAACTCAAACAGGGGACCGGCAAACCCTCGGGGTCTAAAAAATAAAACATAGAGCATCACTCAGAAAAAACGAAAGGTTCTGAGCTAGTTTAAAGAAAAGGACAGGTAAACGTTATCGAAACCAACCTGGATCCGTCAGAATGAAAGACTGTCGAGACCATCACCTCGTTTCCATAAACTGGTATGCAACTCCACCTGTGCTCGCCCAACAGCAGAAGGGCACACATTAATCAATCATAACATTACAGTGGAATAACAAGAAGGTTATTGAATAATTACAGAGCGTAAGTCACCTGAGAGGAGGTGGAGCTGGGCCCTTCTCGGCCTGTGAAGCAGTTGCAGGTGCTAAACTGTAAGTCTGTAAAAACTGCACCAGAGTCTCGACAGAGCACTGAACCGACAATACAATGCGAACAAATGAACCCCAACCTTGGCTCACGAGGTTTAAGTAGTGACTCGAGACCTTGGAAGGTGTTTCCACTATTCGATCACCAAACTAGATCCTGACCATTCAGATGAAGCGGGGAGAAGAGGCGGGAAGGTCGAGGATCCCAAGACCAAGGTGTCACATGGCCATGTGTACTGGCCATGCCACCTGGCCAGCTGTAAGTCGATACAACCAATGTGGTAGGTGCGTTGAGTTTGCCAAAGTCTACAGCCGGACCTCCAAACCTCGCACCCATTAATGCTCCGCATGCTGGGGAGGGTTTAGGGGTTAGGCCAAGGGTCAACATCTATGTTACACCAAAACAAGTTAACGCTTATACCATATTGCAAACATCACAACCAATGCCAACCAATGAGCTAATAATTGTATTATGGTGAACCTTGCATAGAATAGTAAATGACCAAATAACCATTAGATGAAGCTCGGAAGCATATATGTGGTGGTAACGTATGAGGTAACAGCTCATGCGTATAGTATGGGTCTTAATAATTAGACTATAGAAATTCTTTTTTACTGTGTATATTTATGTGTAGGGGATTGTGACATATTAACATATGAAAATGCCAACCAAGTCAAGGACTTCCACGTACCACTCGACCATAGATTTGGTTGAACCAAATCTCTCTTTTAGCCAATCATCCATGCACCATATTCCAAGCATGAATGTGGGATCTCATGGAATAAACCAAGACAAAACTAACCAGGGATTTCAAAGGCCAAACCACCTCAAATCTCAACCACAGTGATTCCACTTCTACGGTCGAGAAATCACTAACATCAACCAAATCGATCTCTACCCAAACTATCTAGGACTCCAGGAACTAGTAACTCATCCCACTAAGGGCTCCAGGGTTGTGTCCCAACCTACGACTCTAGGCACTTGTAACTCAACCTAAGCTATTCCAAGGTTACCAGAGAATTCGTTCTAACCCACAACCATAAGGAACCTGAGAACCAATCAAAAAAACAAGTGGGGAAACCCACAACACCATCGCTATCCAGGAAATGGAAAGACAAGGTTAAAACCATTGTCAATACAGGAAAATATCCATGCCAATGGCAACACATAACCAGGGAATCACATGCATGCATCATGCATCCAAAAAGAAACAAGGAGATCATACATGCAAGCTGTTACCTTCAAAGCAATTTAATTGTAGTTGTTGATACCACTGTCTCCTTGTACTTCCTTTCTTGTCCTTTGCTTGCTTTCACCAAATCCAAGTGAATACTAGAGTGCTACAATCATGCTCCAAGAATGTTCTAAGTGTGCAAGAGTGTATGAGAGAGACACTGAATGAGAGCTCAAAACCAAAAGTTGTCAAAAGGCTAGAAATTGTTTCTTTGAAGCCTTTTTATCATTGATGCCTCTATTTTCTTCATTTTTCTTTATTTTTCCTCTAATTTCCTTTGCATGCACATTTGTGTCTCTTCATCTCCCTTTTCTCCTATTTTCCTTGATTTTCATAATTAAATGCCAATTGATGCCTCTTTTTCGTTTCCAATGTCTTTACCAATTTCCATAGCCATTAATAAATCACAAATGATTCCCCCTATAATGCTTTTACCCACCATTCAACTTGGAATACGTGTCACATGACCTTGGCCTTATTTTATTTACATGGAAAATTAACTAGGGGTTGTTACAAAATATATGAGAAAAGAGGGAATGGGCTGAGTTAGTAGTCCCATACCAACTAGCTTGTTTCCTCTAAGAAAACTAAATCATAGAGCTTATTAAAAACATGAGCAATGATATAGAGAACCTGAGATTGCCTTTCGTATTAAAAATATTCAGTCTTTATGTCAGAATTAGTGAAATAGAGCTTGATCCTTGTGGTCACCGCACATGATTAGCCCACAACCATGGAACAATGACAGAGCCTCCCTTCAACAGCCTCTTTCTAAAAAATGCCCAAATCAGGAATTTTTCCCAATTATTTATACAAGGAAGATCAAGGGTGAATATAGAAAATTTCACCAAAATATGCTCATCAAATCATGATTAATCTTACACAAGATTAATTAGTTGACATCTTCAGCTAGACCTGATTAGATTGGGTCAATTTAGCATGAACTCCTCTAAGAATACCTTGGCTAGTTTGATTATGCTAACTAGTTTCTTGGTTTAGGTGTAATTATTTAATGGCCATAATATAAAATTTTCCCTTAAAAGAACCTTTGCACTTTCTAGATAAAATCCTTGAAAGTAACTTAATTGTGGATGTCCTATGAAAAAACCCATGTTTTAAATTTTCCAAAATTTGCTTCATTTTCCTAGAAATCATGCCCACAATTGATGACTTGATTCTGCTTGAAACGAGTTGTCATAACTGTTGATCCCTTCATGGAGGCCTCTAGGCCCAACCTTAATGTCAAACAAGCAACATGAAACCATGCCAAAAATGTTAGGAATAAAACCATGTCCCATACTATTTGATAAGGTTGTGTGAATATGCAAAATTCCTAGGCCAGTTGCAAGATCTACATATGAATTAGAAGCACTAGCTAGGCAAGAAAACCATCATTAGAAATAATTAACTCTTTATTCCTCTTAATTTACTAAAAAAAATAGAAATGGTGATCAACATAATTAACATATGGCTTCAGATTCCATTTGTACTAAAAGTTGTAAAATAACACATCAAAAGGCTTAAAGGCTATGTGAAAGGGTTGGATATCGTAACGAAAGGGATTATGTGGCAGTAAAAATATCATTAAATATGAGACCCAATAATAATCCCCAAAGGGACATGATGACCCCTTATCAATGATTTTGTAGTTTTTAACCCCGTACGAAAATTACCTGCATACGAATTCTAAAACACAGAAAATAAACAATGCGAGAGCATAACACATAAAACCAATATACACAGATATTTTCCCCTGGATCCCAACACCAAGACTACCATATTGATTTTTCATTATGTTCCTTTCAACATTACAATACATATTTATACATGCCGAAGCATCCAATACCATGGACCGAAAACCATCGCGCCCAAAACCATGTGTGAAAACTATGCACAAAACCATAGGTAGGTCCGCCCACCTAATATAGGGTCCAAAAAAAAAAATTCCTTGGGTCGCTGCCCTGGACCCTATAGAGGGGGGCTACCCAGCCCCCCTCAAACCCCCTGGACAAGGGGGTTGCTAACCCCCTGTGTTATATTCGTGGAAAAAATATAACACAACCCAATATTCTCCCACTTGTTGTTTTCTTTCCACAAGGGGCCACAAGAGAGCTTATCATTTATGTAGCCCTGCAATGCCCATTGTTTCTCTACACCAAGAGAACTTCTCAGAGCTCACAAATTTTGTCAATGCATCTGCAGTATTCTTCAAAGTGTCCA
>APFE030391817.1:319317-351296 GCA_000404065.3 Pinus taeda | reverse complement strand
GATGATCAACGTAGAGGAGGTTATGTATTATGCATGTATTCCGCAATTAGTGTATAATCGGGATAATCTCTGTGAATAAGTGTCATATTATTCAAAATTTCTACACTCTACTCAACCATAGGCTCAGCTACACTATGCCTTTCTACAATTGGCCACCCCCAAGCCCTCAATAAACTACATTTTCCAGTAAATCCCTCCTATCCTAGGATTCTCCAAGAAAAATGCTGCCTAACATCCTCTTCATCCATTATATAAAACAATTTATTCCAAAAATGGATGGAAAATCTCCATGCACATAATGAATGTGTCATGATGAAAATTTCTATTTTTTCTTAGCTTTTTTCCATAATTGACTCTTGCTTATTTTATTCTTTTACTTTTAATTAACTTGAATTTTTCCATAAGTTTATTCTTACTATTTATATAGTTTCCTTTATTTATTTATTTTTCATTTCACTTTATTATTTATTATTTTTTGGTTATTATTATTATTAGTATTATTTTTTAAGTTGATAATATGAGACATTACATACTCCCTTTCTTCCAGGAACTTCATCCCGAAATTAAGTTTAATCATATAGCTTATAAGTTATTTATTTATTCTCTCCTATCCAACACCCTCCATTGTAACTAGTATAAGGGCCACCCAAGTGAACACAATTGATCTAGGTGGATATTGGTAGCCACCCACCTATTCCATTTGGACCCCCAATACTGTCTCTTTTAGTTTTTTGGTTTCCTTAATTGTAGCATATTTTACTATTTTTGACAGTTTTTTGGGTCCTGAAATTTCAGAGCCGTTTTAAGGCCCTAAACAATGTTTTTGGGGGAAACAGAGATACCGGAAATGTCCCAAACTAGCTTGCAAGTTTTTTTTTGACCTTCTCTTTGAGATATTCGAAACGATGTATTATGACAGCCAAACGGATATCGTATGCCAAAGTTACGACCTCGGGAAGTTGATGTACCAATTTACCCAAATGGGGCCCACAGTTTTGACGCTTCATCTCCTAGGGTTAGGTTTTTGGATGTTTAGGGTTTTTCATTGTTTCTCAATAATAAATAGGCCTTTGAGCCTCGTTGTAACACAGTTTGTTGTAGCATAGTTCAGTATTCTTCCATTAATGAAATGAAGTGTTTTTCTGCTGCATCTCTATATTTATGATTATATTTGTAAGTTGTTGTGTTCTTGTTTAAATTCGAATCAGTGGTATCAACAATAGGCATTGAGATTTATATCACAACACCAGGGGAAAGTGTGAGTACTCTCAATATCTTATTTCCCAACTTTCAGAACTAGGCTAAAAGCCCCATCAATCTATATTAGATCCCCAAGGCTCAAACCTCATATGCCCCAAGGCAAGCATCCAATATGGTACTCACGTACCCTAGGCATATCAAAACGTTGACCTAAACTGCCTCCAAAACACCCACCAGGTACATCCCCAGGCATTGAAGTCTCACACACAACTCCATCCCACATCTGGACTTCTACATCACAACTCCAATATCAAGCACATGGCCTTCTCAAGATTGTCCCATATCCCATCAAGTATTATACTAGGAAAATGAAACACTAGTATAAGTAGTTGAATGAGTTTGTCCCTATCCCATAAGGTGTCACATATTCTCCATTGTAGGTATGGGATCCCACAATACCATCAAATACCAACCCTCTCATCACACTGATGGATTCACTGTTAGTCTTCACCTTACAACATGCAACCAATGCATTAGGTGAAATATCATCATCTCATAGACAATAATCACATGTTAACTCTTGCATGACATCATGATAATACAACAACATTGTTATCACAACATCCTAAATAGTCTGAGAATTAAATGCTTGTGCAAGCTATCATTATACATCTAGCATAATTAAGATTGCATATAATTACAACATGCCATAAAATCATGAAATTCCATCAAATATTATAACATTCGCATAACTTTATCAAATATATAACATTACATCAACATAATAAATAAAACCACATGTTAATACAACAACATAGCTTAACATCATAACTAGCACAACCACATTAATAGATGTGGTTGATATACACAGATTGACCTATATCAAGTAAATGCACAAACAATTAGTAAATGTGGTTGACCTAAATATTTAACTCACATTAATAATTATTAGGTGTATGGTAGGGATTGCATATTAATATTAATAATTAACTTTTATAATAAGCCCAATATTAAAAACCTTAATTTTAAATATTATTATGTTAATGATAATAATAGTGTATTTGTGTTATAATTAATGTATTAATGTTAATAATGTAACATTGCTAATGTTATTATTAATAGTAATGTTAATATTAAACATTTACTATTATTTAAAAAAAATTACATATTAATACTAATAATAATAATAGAATTGTTATGATATCATTACTTATATATTACTAATAACGTTAATATGCAACATGCCCAAACAGAGATATTCCCACAAAAAAAACGCAGTCAAACAAAGTCAAACATTGCCCAGTCAACGCTAGTCAAAGCTGGATGCAACTTGGTTAATGCAAAGAATAGAAATCTCAATCAAACCTTTGCACGTGTGGAGAAGAATAAGTTGCCCTGTAATTTGTACAACCCAATCAGATGAAGAGAGAGAAATATGTGTGAGTGATGAGTGACCAAATGAGGAAAATGACTCCTCTATATATACATAACATTGAGGGTGAAGAAACACGTCTCTTGGGCTTTATGAGCCTATATAACAATTTGTCCATAGAAGAAATAAATTCATATTTCCATTTATGCTTATTAGAATGAGATGATATTTAGATCAATCTTGCACCTCTCGGAAAGAGGAATCCAATAAAAATATCATCTCCATCATATGAGTTGTCCAAGGTGGATTTTGGCCCTAGTTTCCATTTTTAACACCCTCTTAACTAGGGATAAATCCACCTCCCAAACCATTTGTCAATATGTACCATCTCTTACATCCTTTCTCTGCTCTACTGAACCATGAATAAATAAAGAAGAATAAATGATCGAGAGTGTATCATACCACTCCCCACCGACCCGAAGTCAGTCTCCATTGATCCCATATCAATATCAAACATCTTAGCATAAGGAGTACGTAGTACACGAGGCGTATATCGATAGTACTATGGTCCCTATCCTCATTTCCCAACTCATTGGCCAGATGAGAGGTATTTCCCATGAGTCCTGGACTACATGGGTAAGATGTATCAACAAGAGAAAGTGAACCACTCATCCTACTCATATGCCATAAGATAAGGTGAACCATTCATCCTATGCGTATATCAACCATCATGGGGTATCAAAAGGGAAGGTGAACCACTCACCTTGTACACAGCGCACCACTAGGGGAAGGTGAACCACTCACCCTATGGTCGCTCATAGCTCCAAGAAGTACCCTAAGCATCCCCAAAGCTCCTAGAGCTCAATATCCAACTCAAACGAACCTTCATAAGAGGGTCTCTCCACGACTCCGAAGTTGTTCACGGAAGGTTAAGAATTTAACCATCCCTAGGGGCTTCATAAGAATATATGTGACATGATCATCAGTCCTAATGTGATGGAACCTTATTTATCCTTGTTGTACCATAAAGTGGTGCCTGGTATCAATATGCTTGGAGCAGTCATGAAACACAGGATTCTCAGAAAGATGAATCCCACTTTGGTTGTCGCAGTAGATCATCGTGGTATCTAGCACATGCCCAAACATCTCACTAAAGAGCTTCCTCAACCAAATAGATTCACAAGAGGCCATACTAGTAGCAATATATTCGGCCTCGGTGGTTCTCAAAGCAACCGATTTATGCTTCCTGCTCATCTAGGATATCGAAGAAGAACCTAGTGAGAAGCAACATCCCAATGTGCTCTTACGATCCACCACACAGTCAACATTAGAATAACCATGGAGCCTCAAATTCCCAGAAATGTATCTCAGTCCATAGGTGATTGTGCCCCGGAGATATCTCAAGATATTCTTGGCAACAATCCAATGTATGTGATGAGGTGTAACACCCTTCTCCCACATATACCCAAGCAACTGGCCAGCCTGGGTAAACTTGCGACGAGAGGCTACTATGATATGATTCAACCTCCTAATTAACCTTAACGAAATGGAATCGATGGAAACACAACACAAAGAGCTCCCTCAGGTGCTTCAGGAACCTCAGGAGCTAATCCACCACTCCAGGTGCCCAACCCCTAAGTTAACCTAACATTTACATGAATTAAACCCATAGTCACTCCCATGACAAGGTGTGCATGTCTCTATCAGCCAGTTATGTGCCAGAGACTACGAGATTTAAGCCACTTTTTCAAGGCTAGTCTCCAAACCAATGCCCAAAACTTGATGAGACTTTCCAAGACAATAAATGACACTAAGGCAAAGCCTCTAACATAAAACTTGATTAAGGGCTTGACCTAACCAAGCCTAACCATGGCAGACATTTTGTCAAACACTTAGTAAATATGCAACCTACAGGTGTAAATAATAGATCTGAGCATAGGGGTCTCATACTTATCTGAGATTCGCTATGAATCATTTTCTCCTTATCACATTAGTTTTGATTTCATCCATTAGGTCATAGATACATTGATCATTCAATAACAAGTAAGAACATGATGAGAGCCAAACATAATTGTTGTCATAAAATACATACATAACCAACATACTGGGGATAGAAATATCAATGAAATCACAACCATATACACCACATATAATCCATCATAATACTCATAGAAATACCAAGAGAAATAACCTTGCATTAATGATGCAAAATACAAACCCGGGATAGGACTTCCACGCTCCACCTGACTGTAGAATGGCTGAGCCAAATCTCTCTTCAACCATTCACCCCCATGCCATATTCCAAGCATGAATGTGGGATCTCATAGAACACATCAATCAAAAATCATGCGAGGCTTTCAGAGGCCATTCACCTCAACCCTCAAAACAGTGATTCCACCTCACAATCCGACATCACAAAACCAACATCAAATTGGTCTTTATCCTAGCCTTCTAGGGATCCAGAGTGTTTATTCCAACCCAACTCCCAGGGCTAGTAACGCAACCCACAGTTGTTGCTGGGCTCTAGAGCGTTTGTCCAACCAAGTCTTCCAGGACTAGTAACTCAACCCACAACATTTTCTGGGCTTCTAGAGCGTTTTTCCAACTAGGGATTCCAAGATTAGTAACTCAACCCACCAAGGGCTTCTAGATCGTTTGTCCAACAAAGGCTTCCAAGAATAGTAACTCAACCCAAGATGTTACAAGGCCTCTAGAGCGTTTGTCCAACCAAGGATTCTAGGACTAGTAACTCAACCCAAGTCGTTACAAGGCTTCTAGAGTGTTTTTTCAACCAAGGCTTCCAGGAACTAATAACTCAACCCAAGCTAAGGAAACATGAGAACCAACTAAAATAAGCACTGAAATTAAATTCACAATCACCATGGCTCTCCAGGAAATCGCAAGGCTAGGCAAATCCACTATCAATCCAGGCAATCCTCCATGCCAATGCCAGATCATAACCAAGAAACCACATGCAAGTGCCATGCATTTTAAAACTATTGAGGAAAACATACATGCAACTCAGTACCTGCAAGAAAAAATATTGTGGTTGCTAATCTCGATGCCCTCTTGCGCTTTCCTACCCTTCCTTTTCCTTCTTGCTCCAAAACTCCAAGTATGCCACACCCTCCAAGTTTGCTCCAAGAAAACTCTAAGTATCCAAGTGTATGAGAGAGAGAGAGAGAATAATGAAAGAGCTTCAAAACTGAATTGACCAAGTCTTGCCCACTGATCCTCAGAAGCCTTTTTATTAATGAGGCATCTATTTTCTTCATTTTCCATTATTTTCCTTTAATTTCCTCCTCACATGCAACCTGTGACCTTTCACCTTCCTTTTCTCCTAATTTCCATTATTTTCATAAATAAATGTGCCAAAATACCTTTTTGCCTCTTTAATGCCTTAGCCATTTCATTTTCCAATTTCCTTAGCCATAAACAACCAAATGAACACCCACCAGGATGTATTGCCCACCATTCAACTTGGAATACATGTCCCATCACCGTGACTTTACATATTTTTACATGGAATTTTACTAGGGATGTTACAGAACCCCCTCCCTGTGGGGAACACTATCCTCGATGTTCAATGACACCTATAACCAACAAGATTGCTGAAAACAAAGCATACTGCCCATGGAGCTTTATAACACAGCGCGTTGCAGTATTTACAATGACCATCTTCTAAAACATAACAAACATATTGTTTACTGGAGCTTTATAACACAACTCATTACGGTATTTACAATAACCACATATACACATATACATTTGTTTCAACCAGCAAATAACCATAATGCCTATGGAGCTTTATAAATCTAGCTCGATACAGTATTTACAATAATATACACATATACACATTTTCTCAACCAACAAATAAACAGATAAGATGCATGCATCTGCAACAAGGGAATCCAGAGGCTCACACCACCCTCAAGTAATACCAGGATTCACCTCCTTCCCAGGAAGTCCAGAATCCACTGTCAAAATCAAAGCTGCATCCAATGTCTAGCGCTACAATCCAATGCCACTTGTCCTCTCAATGAATAGTTATCAGCTCATTATTCCAGGGTGCACTCCCAATGTGCATATGATTCCATCTCGCAATGCTAATGACCAAAGTAAATCCATCTATGAACTTCCCTTCTCTGCTACATAGTCCCTCGGGAAATCCAGTCACCCCTTTCGTGTAGTCGCTCACCTTCCAAGTTCCACTGGCACTCCCATATCGAGCAGTCCATCCCTTGGCAAGGCTTCCTTGCATCAGAAGATACAACAACCAAGGCATATCCCTCCCTTAAAACCATCATACCGGTCATAGCATACTCATGGAAACCAATGGACACTATTGGGTATAGTGTCCCACAATGGCCCTGTTCCTAAATGCTTTACTAGCATATTGCTGCATTTTCCAATTCCTTTTGTTGTTTCCAATTCTTACAGTCGATTTCAATCACCCAACTCGGCATTTCATGCATTCCTGTACCAAGCACATAATTTCCCTTAGATTTAAAATAAATTGAAATAAATTCACATCATACCTCATTGGCATCTCGTCAATAAGGTACATTTGCAATCTTGTTCGCTTCCTCTCACAACAAGTCAAACTAACATATTTGACCAAATCAACATGTATAAAAATATCACATCAGGTTAGCTCAAAACATAACCATCAAAATCATAAATCACATGTAACCATCATAAACCAAAATCATACTTCACATGTAATCATCATAAATAATATGCATAGTAAAATTGAATACTTATCCTTAATTGATCCTTACTTATGCCTTTGTCCTTATTTTGTACACACACCAGATCGGTTGCCACATTTGACAAACACCCAGTTCCTTATCCTCAACTAGGTGCACATATACATAGTGTGCATCACACACATATGACCACACACGACATATAACTCCATGCAATACATGCGCCTACACCTGACATACAACACATACACCTACACCTAATGTATACCATACAATACATATGCCTACATCTAGCACATAACACAATACATACACCTACACTTGGCGTACAACACAACACAATACATCCATACCCGATGTACAACACCACACAATACATGCACCTACACCATGCACATACCTAGTACCATATGCCCTCAACACAACATGTATGACATGCACTCAATCCCATATGTACACTAGTACCACATGTACCAAGCACCACCTACACAACATGTACACAGTGCCATATGTACACTACACCACTTGTACAATGTGTACACCATACCACTTGTACATAGTACCACATGCATCACATGTATGCAACACAAAATGTACACAACACCACATGCACAACATGTACACAGCACCACCTACACACGGCGCCACTTGTACAACACGTACACAACACCATATGCACACGGCACCTCTTGTACAATCATGCACACCACATCATATGACATAGCACCACATGTAAAACATGCACGCAACAACACATGTACATAGCATTGCATATCCAACATGTACATAGCATCATATGTACACAGCACCGCATATCCAATACACGTAGAGCACCATATGCATACAACACCGAATATCCATCATGCACACAATACAATATGTACACAACACCGTATATCCAACATGTACATAGCATCATATATACCCAACACTAAATATGCAACATTCATACAACATCATTTGTACTAACATCTTGTACATAATATTCCATAAACAACATGTACACACACTACATATGCGCAATACTACATGCGCAAAATCATCACGGATGCAACATGTAAAAAATGTATGACATATGCACAACAGTAATACCACACATCCGAAACGACATTACCTTACCAAGAAATCTTGCTTCCAGTGTCTCATTCATGCTTATCCTATTATGTCGCAGACCACACTGCTTTCATTTCGCTGATATATCCCTCAGTATAACATGTCCATAACATAGACATAATATAATCACATAATATCAACTCATAACCACATTAATCTGACCTCGTAGATGTGTCATGCTACTCTTCCCACTTGATTCCTCATAGACCAGGAACCTCTTCATGCCATTCACCTACATAAGAAATCATTCCTCCACATTAACGATCCCTGACAACCTTGTCAGACAGTGACATACATACATACATACATACATACATATATAATCATTAGCATAAAAAAATCATCATCCTGTGAGACAATGACATACATACATACATGTATACATATAAATTTTATCATTAACAGTCATGGTCCATGACGACCCTGTTAAACATGACATACAAACACACCTACATGTATAAACATCAACATAATCATGATTATAACATAATTACTATATATCAAGCTCAAGGTTAAGATAACTTCCTTTATTCATACACAACATTGAGAACACTCGTTCCCAACATAGCCAAGGCAACTGACACCTCAAATCCATTTACTTTACCTTTTTAGGTTACCTTTCTCATTATTGTACTGCCACTATCTATTTACCACAACGGACCCAACCAGTCCAACTGACTGTCATAGTCTTACCTTCTACTGCACTTACTCATGCACAGAGCTTCATCTGAGTTCTTACATTACTTGTTCGGTACCACATAGCTCTCCTGAGCTCCATCAACTTTCCTCTTTCCCAAACAATTCCCAAGACTCAAAACATAAAGGCAAGACAAGAGACAACTAAGAAGAAAACCATGAAATTCAATAACAATATGACACCACAACAAAGTGGCAAGGCCTTGCACCAGACATAAACAAAATCACAAATCAAGCTCAACAAATCATAAAATACCAAAATCATAAGACTAGCAACAAACACCATGACTCAATCCCCATGGCTCCCAAGGAAACTAAACTCAATCCTTCTTCAATATTTCATGGAAACCTCTATGCCATGCAATCCCCTACATCATACTACCATCAACACATAACTGTTAGTGCATAAATAATATAAAAATATAGAATATATCTTACCTTTTTGTTCCAAGCACGTTTCTTGCAATTGAACATATCCACGCCATCTCTCAAGGGACTCTAATTCCCTTTACATATCCACCTGCAACTAGAGGCTCTCTGATATACATGTTCATGATTATAGCACATATCCACATAATGTCAGACAAAAACAAGGTTAAGAAGACTCCTTGTATGCAAGGCACTCATTCATTTGGAATTAGGGTTTCCAAACATATCCAAAGGAATTCTTGTTCAAATCCTTTCTTTTACCCTTTTTACCTTGTTGCAATCGAGGCTTACTATGTATTGTCAAATCACCCAACTTTTAGTTATATAAACACATCAAGTGTTACCTTGTCACGCTAATACCTAACATGTTAACCTGCAACTTCTCACACATGTCAACCACATGTTCCAAATATCAAGACAATCATATCTATCAATTGAAATCAACCTTTACCAAGACTAACAAACATGTCATAATCCATAGTCAACTCATAGTCATTAGACATAATGCTACAACTATCACCTACTACACTCAAGAACTTATCAACTGTCTCAACACATGTATTAGTACAATCATCTTAAAACAAGATCGTTGGAACACATACTCATATTATGCAATTCATCAAACATTCAACCAACTTGCAAACATACCATGTTAAATGAATCAACCAAACAACGTAATAGACACCAAACATTCGAACACCAAATAGATGACATAATCAAGCAATCAAGCATCAAATATACAACATAAGAGAACTCATACCTTAGTGTATTTCAGGGGAGGCTATCTTATCTGCACAATCCATCTAGGTTAGCACGATACAACTTCACAACATATCAACTCAAACCTAAATCATGATATCCATAGCAGAAACTAACTAACTTATTCACATCATAAGATCATAAGCATTTTTCGTTCGTGCATAACAATCACATATGTACGATCAATCTAGATTAGTATGACATCATATCACAAATACGTTGGCTCATACCTAAATATTGCAACCATAACCATCTGCATAGGTCAAACCAGGTTAACGCAATACATATAACATCAAGATCTTGAATGCAATGAACATAACCATCACACATATGACCAATCCAAATTACAACATCAAGATCTCAATGAAATAACCCTGATTATCAAGTTAACTAACATATAGCAACAATCAGTTAACATATAGCAATAATCAGTTAACATATAACAAGGTCATTAAGTTATCTAACATAAAACAAAAATAGAAATGCATACAACCGCAGGTTACTACCATCCTTGACCATCCAACACATGTGCATATAAGTACACTAATCAACTAACATATATCATGAATGTAACCATAACATCAAAATACATGTACATAAACCTAATGTATATAATTCTAATGCATATAAAGATCCTTAACTTACATACATGCATGTGAAATATACCATATATGTATGGCGGTCTGCTCTTACCCCAAAGTCCAATATTGCAACCTCACTTTGATAGTCTACATCTCTTGCTATATCTCAGCCAACACATTAGTATCATAACACTCAATAGCATCATGATGACCTAAATTGTGTCCAATGACTTCACAAGGCATATTTGACCTACTATGCATGCATAACTATAACCAAGACAATACATGCATAACAAGTGCATATAGACATATAACACGAGTATGAAACCATATACACACCATTCTAGCTAGAGTCCAGTCATCAATGCATGACCATATCAACTACACAAACCATGACCTCATGTATGATAACAACCACCACATCAAGTGCACTTGATAACATGTGAACATTGATGTGCATAACAATGCATAATCAACCATACACACATGAAGACATGCTCAACGACAACACCTTCAAACTTCATATGGAAACATCACTACAACCATGATCAACACTATGCAAATGCAACAAGCACATGGACTACATGCATAAGGAAGACATATGCACCAACATGAATGCATGACCAATAGACAACCCATCCAGTCTGAGGGGTGAACCATGATATGATACCATTCTGTAACACCCTCCTCCCACATCTACCCAAGAAATTGGTCAGTGGGGTTAAACACGCGACGAGATGATACTATGATATGATTCAATCTCCTAAGTAACCTTAAGGAAATGGAATCAACGGAAACACAACACATAGACCTCCCTTAGGTGCTTAAGGACCCCCAGGAGCTAATCCACCACTCTAGGTAACCAACCCCTGAGTTAACTTAGCATTTACATGAATTAAACCCAAAATCGCTCCCATGACAAGGCATGCATGCAACTGTAAACCTATATTCGCTCCCACAGTGCCTGCAAGTGAGAGACTGCAGTCTCTATCAACCAGTTATGTGGCAAAGACTACAAGATTTAAGCCACTTTTTCAGGGATAGTCTCCAAACCAATGCCCGAAAATTGATGAGACTTGCCAAGACAATAAATGACACCAAGTCAAATCCTCTAACACAAAACTTGATCAAGGGCTTGACCTAACCAAGCCTAACCATGACATACATTTTGTCACACTTAGTAAATATGCAACCTACATGTGTAAATAATAGACCTGAGCATAGGGGTCTCACACTTATCTAAGATTTTATATGAAGCATTGTCTCCTTATCACATTAGATTCCATTTCATCCATTAGGTCATAGATATATTTATCATTCAATAACAAGTAATAACATGATGAGAGCCAAACATAACTGTTGTCATAAAATAAATACATAACCAGCATACTAGGGACAGAAATATCAATGAAATCGCAACCATATACACCACATATAATCCATCATAATACTCATAGAAATACCAGGAGAAATAACATTTCATTACTAGTGCAAAATCCAAACCTAGGATGGGATTTCCACATTCGACCCGACCGTAGAATGGTTGAGCCAAATCTCTCTTTAGCCATTCATCCCCGTGCCATATTCCAAGCATGAATGTGGGATCTCATAGAACGCATTAATCAAAACTCATTCAGGACTTCCAGAGGCCATCCACCTCAACCCATCAAAAAATGATTCCACCTCACGATCAGACATCAGAAAGCCAAAATCAGATCGGTCTCTATCCCAACCTTCCAAGGCTCCAGAGTGTTTATTCCAACCCGACTCCCACGACTAGTAACTCAACCCACAATTGTTATCAGGCTCCAGATCGTTTTTCCAACCAAGGCTTCCAAAACTAGTAACTCAACCCACAACATTTTTCAGGCTTCCAGAGAATTTTTCCAACCCACCAAGGGCTTCTAGAGTGTTTTTCCAACAAAGGCTTTAAGGACTAGTAACTCAACCTAAGATGTTACATGGATTCCAAAGCATTTTTCTAACCAGGGCTTCCAAGACTAGTAACTCAACCCAAGTTGTTACAGGGCTTCCAGAGCATTTGTCCAACCAAGGCTTCCAGGAACTAATAACTCAACCCTATTTACGGAAACATGAGAACCAACCAAAACAAGCACTGAAAGTAAATGCATAATCACCATGGCTCTCCAGGAAATCCTCCATGCTAGTGACAGATCATAACCAAGAAACCACATGCATTTGTCATGCATACCCAAACTAGTGAGGAAAACATACATGCAACTTAGTACCTGCAATAAAAATTGTTGTAGTTGTTGATCCCGATGCCCTCTTGCACTTTCCTGCCCTTCCTTTGCCTTCTTTCTCCAAAACTCCAAGTATGCCACACCCTCCAAGAGTGCTCCAAGAAAACTCTACATATCCAAGAATATGAGAGAGACTGAGAATAATGAAAGAGCTCCAAAACTGAATGGACCAAGTCTTGCCCATTGATCCTCAGAAGCCTTTTTATTAATGAGGCCTCTATTTTCTTCATTTTCCATTATTTTTCTTCAATTTACTCCTCACATGGAAACTATGACCTTTCACCTTCCTTTCTCCTAATTTCCATTATTTTCATAAATAAATGTGCCAAAATACCTTTTTTCCTCTTTAATGCCTTAGCCATTACCTTTTCCAATTTCCTTAGCCATAAACAACCAAATTAACACCCACTAGGATGCCCTGCCTACCATTCAGCTTAGAATACGTGTCCCATCACTGTGGCCTTATATATTCTTACATGGAATTTTACCAGGGTTGTTATATGAGCCTCGACCATAAATTGACTCAATGTATTCACTGGAAATCATATGTCTGGACGGGAGTTCACCAAGAACATCAGGGCCCCCACAAGTTGACAATACTCAGAAGGATTTCCCAAATCGGTCCCAGCAGCACTTTCGCATAACTTCTTGAAATTAAATTCCATTGGAGTAGTCACGTACTTACAATCCACCATCCCAAATCTTTCAAGTAGCTTGACAATGTATTTTCCTTGGGAAAGGAAAATCTCACATGGCTTTTGTCAGACCTCTAAGCCTACGAAGTACTGCATCAATCCTAGGTCCTTCATCTTGAATTCAGAAGCCAACTCCCTCTTTCATTGATAAATAAGAGGGTTTTCTGCTATCAGAAAGAGATCATCCGCATAAAGTGCCAAGATGGGAGGTCTATCATTTTCAGCCTTGAAATAAAGGTTCAGATCAGCTTCACTTCTTGTGAAACATAACTTCATCAGAAAGTTGTCGATCCTCTCATACCAAGCTCGGGGAGCTTGCTTCAACCCATAGAGGGATTTCTTCAACCTACATACATGAGTCTTTCGATCTAGAACTTTGAACCCCTTGGATTGTTCTACATAGACTTCCTCCTTAATTGAACCATGCAAGAAGGTGGTCTCGAAATCCATTTGATGTAAATTCCATCCTTGAGAGGCAGCAAGGATAATGATCAAACGAATGGTGATATATCAAGCAATTGGTGCAAATATCTCATCATAGTCCACACCTTCCTTTTGAGCACCTCCATGCTTGATCTTATAGAGCCATTTTGAGGTGAAAACATATTATTCCTTGGGTCTAAGGACCACATTCCATACATCATTCTTCATAATCGACTCATACTCTTTGTTCATAGCATCCTTCCAAACTTGGTGCTTCAAAACTTCTTCGAATGTGCAAGGCTCAATTTGAACGATCGTGCTCATGACAACTAAGTAGCCTTTGTACCTATTCGACTTCTTACTTTCACGAAATGTCCCCCTTGGTGCAATATGTCTCTCGACATCTTCGAGAGTGTCCCTAAACCACGAGGGCCTCCTTTTTTAGGAGGAGGGATCATGGGGAGGTGGATCAATGGGATCCATCAGTCCTTTAGCATCGGGCATTGACTCATCCCGCGATTCTCCCTGCTTTCCTGTATCTTCTTCTTTGTCCTTCCTTGGAATAGGAGGGTTCCTCATATTCCCAAGGGAAACATCTTCATAAAATGTGACATCATGACTTATTTCCACTTATCTTTGAGCAATCACATAGATTCTATATGCCTTTGAAGTTTCATTGCAGCCCACAAATGTTCCTTTCTTCCATGGTGCATCCATTTTGCTTCTCTTTTCTTTTGGCACATGAAAATACATGGGGCTACTGAAAATTCTAAAGTGAGAAACATCAGGTTTCTTACCAGTGAAAACTTCTTCGAGAGTTTTGGAGTTCAATGCTTGATGAGGGAATCTATTTTGAACATACACAGTAGTGTTGGCAACTTCTCCCCATAGAAACTTCGAAAGACCTTGATCATGAAGCATGGCATGAGTGACTTCTATAATAGAACGATTATTCCTTTCAGCAACGACATTTTTCTCAGGAGTATATGCAGTAGTAGTCTCCCTCTTAATTTCTACTTCTATACAATAGTCATTGAACTCGTTTGATTCATATTCGGTTCCATTATCAGTCCTCAATATTTTTATCTTCTTCCCAGTTTGATTTTCAACCAAGGTTTTGAAAGAGCAGGACGATGTGAACACTTTGTCCTTCTTCTTTAAGAAATAAATCCATTCATCCACAACATAATATAAATAGCCTCCCAAAGGTGTCACAGGAAACATACTAGATAGATAAGAATGAACAAATTGCAAAATATTTATAGTATTGCTATCACTTGAGGAGAATGGTCCCCTTGTATGTTTTCTTTCAGCACATCCCTGACAAACACCTTCTTGTTCTACTTTAAATTTGGGCATACCTATCACCATCTTCCTTGCATCGGGTAGAGGCTTATAATGTAGATGAGAAAAACTTTGGTGCCATAATTATGATTGAAGAGATGTGTCGCAAGACATAGCTCCCAATGGAATTCCTCCAACTTGATATAGGCTATCAATCTTCAATCCGAGAGAAAATGATTCTTTGAAATTTCTTTTCGAAACATGCACCTTTCCATCAATGAATTCCACCTTGAATCCTTTGTACTCCATTGTCAAGATAGATACCAAGTTCTTCTTTAGATTGGGTACATATAGTACTTCTTGTAGATGAATGGTGTTACCTTGATTCAATTGAAGAGTAACATTCCCAACTCCTTTCACGGGATAGGTGGCATTGTCTCCAAGAATGATTTCCAAATTTGTATCCTTTTCTATTAGATTTGAAAGAGCTTCCTTATACCCAGTGAAGTGCCTTGAGGCACCACTATCAATCAACCAATTTCCCAAGGTATCTAGAGGAGAGGCAGTAGAGAGGGAAGATATAAGATAAAATTCTTTTTGCTTATTATCTACAACATTAGATTCATCATACCTGTAGTTTCTTAATCTTTTGGGAGGTCAACCATTTCCATGTTGAGTAGTGGGAGCATTCCTTTTTCCTTTGTTGTTGAACCTTCCATTCCTTTGATTGTTGTTTCCCTTGAAATTGTTGTGGTTGTTGTTTTCATAATCCCGAGGTGTATCCCTTCTATTAGGACATTCCCTAGCATAGTGGCCAAACCTGTTACAAATGAAGCATCTACCCTTTCTTCCATCTTTGAATCCTAGTCTTCCTTGACATTGCTTCTCTGAACCTGCATTGTTCTTCTTTTTAATATGAGCGGAGAATGCAGCAGGATCATTCATATTTGAAGGCATGTATCTCTCTATCATCCTTGTTTCTTATTAACTACATCTAGTCAATAATTCATCAAAACCTAGAATCTGGTCATTGTTGAGGATAGTAGTGTTGAACACATCTCATTCACGAGGGAGATCTCTAAGGGAAATGAGAGTCATCTCCATGTCAGCAATAATTCTCCAATTGATATAAGATCATTTTTTATTTCAGTAATCCTCATTAAGTAGGATTGGATATCTTCTCCTCTTCTCTTCTTTATGTCCTTCAACTTGTTCTTGAGAAAGAGGACTTGGTTTGCATTGCTACCTTTAAACATGCTAACCAACTTGTCATACATCTCCTTAGATGTGCCCAAATCGGAGATGTAAGCAACTAAATGCTTATGAATAGAATCCTTGATGATCTTATTAGGTTTGAGTTAACCTTACTTGTACTTTTTCTTAGCGGCAGCGATGCATTTGAAGGAGGTTCAACAATCTTTCCCTACACATAGTCCATAGCATCATGCTCTTCCAAAGTCAAGTCAAGATACATCTTCCATGCATGATAATCAGACTTATCATTGAGCTTGTCATCAGATTTGAAGTAAGATGAGGAGGCCATTGAATCTTGTCCTTGTCTAACAAATCTCAGTGATTGCTCTTCTCACTCTTGCTTGGGCTTTGTTTTCACCTCAGCTCTAATACCATGTTAATTTTAGATAACAATGGTATGTTCTATGCTCAAGAGAAATTTAATTCAATTTTTCTTATTAGCCCAAGATCAATTTCTAGATTAGCAATCACATAAACATTGATAGTAAATGCAGATAGAACATAAACAATAAGCATAAGACAAGCCAAGACAAGAGAACACAATATTTGGTGGATGCCAAGGAAAAACCCAATGTGGGGAAAACCCTTTGATCAAGTATTCTTATTATTCTTCAAAAGTTCAACAGAGAGAAAGAATACATCATACAAAATTTACTTGCCCAATCACTGTAAAACAGTCTAGTCAAACTACAGTCAATAGGATGCCCTAACCAGAAAGTCAACGTTGGTCAAACCAGCAGAAAGTCTCCTCCAAAATAACTCGATCAACCCCAGTCAACTAGGCCTTCAAAGGTAGTCCAAATCAGCCCAAAATAGTCTGTAAATTCTCGATCAAAGTTGGTCAACGTAGGTCAACGTTGCGGTCAAACTTATTGCAGCCAATGTTGGTCAAACAACCCAGAAAATCTCAGTTTCTATGCCAAAATATGCGGCCTTCCCAAACAGAGATATTCCCACACAAAAAATGCAGTCAAACAAATTCAAACACTGCCCAGTCAACGCTGGTCAAAGCTGGCTGCAACTTAGTCAACACAGAGAATAGAAATCTCAATTAAACCTTCGCACGTGTGGAGAAGAATAGGTTGCCCTGTAATTTGTACAACCCAATCAGACAAAGAGAGAGAAACATGTGTGAGTGATGAGTGACCAAATGAGGAAAATGATTCCTCTATATATACACAACGTTAAGGATGAAGAAGCAGACCTTAACAATTTGTCCATAGAAGAAATAAATTCATAATTCCATTTCTGCTTTTTAGAATGGATAATATTTAGATTAATCTTGCACCACTCGGAAAGAGGAATCCAATAAAAATATCATCTCCATCATATGAGTTTTCCAAGGTAACTTAGCCTATGTTTTGAGACTTTCTTTATAAAAATTTGAATCACCTTTCTAGGACTAAGGACCTAGTAAAATGTAAGTGGTGACTGGCATGAGATGCTAGTAAATGTAATATTTTGAAATTCAATAAAATTGACTTCACAAAAAATAACCAATATTCATTAAAAATAACTTTATAGTTTTAAATAATAATAATAAAAAAACAAAAGTTTCCCAAGGGGACAACTCAATGGATTGTTTGTTATGAGTATTATGTAAAACATGAGATTGAAGGTTCAATCCATGATGGGTCAGCTAAATAAAATAATTAATATTTTTATTAAGATATACTTGAAATTCAACACTTAACATATGAACTAAATAATTTATTAAAACTTCTTATATGGTAATTTTATTGTCACGAGGTCTTGGATAGATGGTGATCAGGTGCTCTATTAAGGAATCCTGAACTAAAGCACGGTTCAATTCCCACCTGATCAAGTGATTATTGGACTAATGAAAGAGTATTTGCAAGCTTAAAAAAACAATTTATTTTATTAATATAAATAATCAATTTGTAATAAAAAATATAAAATAATATTTTAAATTCTAATCTATGTTATTTAATATTATAAATTTAATACTTTTTCAATTAATTTAATTTATCATCCACGGGGTCTTGGATAGACGATGATCCGGTGCAATTCCCCACCCTTTGGATAGATGGTGATCCAGTGCAATTCCCCACCCCTTGGATAGATAGTAATCCAGTGTAATTCCCCACCCCAGTCTTGGATAGACGGTGATCAGGTGCAATTCCCCACCCTGATCGAGGTGATATATTAGACATGATGAAGATGTAGTCCCACCAAGCTTAGCAAAAAAAATTAACTTATCAAATATATTAACAATTTTAAAGTTTTGGATAATGTAATATGAAAATTTAATATATTTGAAGTTTAATTGACCTTGTCAAATTGTCAAAGTGGATGAATTTTCAATTGGGTATAACATTGGTGGGTATAACAAGGATGGTAGGGAGGCATCGCTATTATCTTCCCTACCTTGCCCCACCTTGGTTACAGTCCTATCGAAATTGACATGGTCATTCCTTGGAAATAATTTCTACATGAAACATAACCCTGAGGAGTTGTTATTATCTTCCCCACCTTGGTTACAGTCCTATTGAAATTGACATGGTCGTTCCTTAGAAGTAATTTCTATATGGAAAATAACCCTTTCACCTAGACATGAGTAACTTTTATGTGAATATAGCTTAAAATTTTTATCAAACTTTAATTTAATTTAAAAAGTGGATAATTTAACCCAAATTAGGGTGCGAAGGGATAGGAGATCCCCATACGAATCGTAGACATGTGTAAGAAGAAGGAGGACAGGGCAGTGGGTGGCCCATCCAAGGACCCCACACGCACGCGACATTAAAAACCTGGAGAGGATGGCCACAAGTGGCATCTACCTTGGGAAAGCAAACGGTAAAGCAAGGGGGTATACGAGTAAGAAAGGTGGTGAGGGGCGACAGAGTTTGCATTCACGGTCTGAGGAGGAACTTTCCCGCGGGAGATGAGACTGGTAGCAAGGTGATGGAACTTGCCTACGAAAGGAGAGATCGTCACCACCAAGAGGAAGACACCACCAATGCTTCAAAGGGAAACTGGTATGTATTTCAGACCCGCCTTGTTCTAGATATGGCGTCTATGTTGCAAGAAAGGATGTTGGCTTGGAAAAGAATGGTGATGGTTCCACATGGTTCTGGTGGAATTTGGTTCAATTCACTATTGTTGATGTCCGACATTTTAATTTCTGTATTATATGGTAATTTGTTGGGAAAAAGGGGCATGCATGGAGGGTCAGGGTCTTCTCTTGGCACTCGGGTTGTAAATTTCACACCTGCATTCATCAAAACCAGGTGTTTGGGACCTGGGCAGGACCGAGGCAGCCCTGAGTGCCTGCGATTACCTAGAAATTCTCTGGGCCAAAGATGAAAGAAATGGGAGTCTGGGTCCAAAATACCTGCATGTCTGTTCAGTTTGGTTTTGTATGGTCTTTTCTGGTCCAACGGGCTAGGAATGGGGTGTCGGGTCCTTCTAAAACCAGGGTGTCTGACCTATCGACCATTGTTCGGCTCCCTGGCAAACCTTTGGCTCAGTGGGGCATTAAAGGGGATTCAAGGGACCCTAACCCTGGTGTGGCTGTCAATTATGCAATGGGGTGGCTAATTTCGTGGAGGCAGAGACCTGGCAAGTAAAATGAAAATTCGGAGGGAAGGAATGTTATCAGTCTTGGGCACGCCCTTAACCAACTTGTATGCTAATTTCGTCAAGGTCAGGTTATATGGCAATTTCAAGGTCCAAAGGGGCATGAATGGTGTGTCGGGGTTACCAAACCTCAACAGATCTGTCAATTCAGTTAGGGTCTGGTCTGCCACCTGCATCCCAGTACCCGAGTGTCCCAACACCTGTGGGTCTATCAAGTTGGTTATGGCAGGGATTAATCTAGGGATCTAGAGGGCTCACTAGATCGAGGGGAGAGTTGTGAGCCAAAGGGAAGGAGTTCATCTAAGCCTGGGTACAATGAGGATGAAGGCAATTGATGAAGGGGTTGGGGGGAAATCAGGTTACACGCCTCAAACCCAGAAACATGACTCAATAATTGCACTCCACAGGGAATGGTTGGATGGTGACACTGACATTTGGTTTGGTTTTAATTTTTTTTTAACGCTACTCTTACAGGTCTGTCTAAGCTTCTTCCCCCTCAGACTCCAGTGCTCCTGCTCTGGGATAAGGCAAGACTCTGGATGTGCCCGTGGTCAGAAAGAACTCTGAGCGAAGATAAAATGGTGAAGGCAAAAAGCAGGGCCAAGGAGAAGAGGGTGCCGCCATAATTGTAAACAGACTAACAGCAAAAAGAAAATGTCAATGGCCTCATCCAACAAGACTCAGTGGAAGAGGAGCAAGAACACGGGGAGGAAAATATGCAGAACCTCATGCATGCATACAATGGGGGAACTCCAGCACAAGCCAAGTCCCTAATTTCGTCATGGGAGGCAAAATTGAATGCCAAGGTTGCAGCAGAGCCGCTACCAACGAAGGATTGAGAACCCCTGCTCATAGACCTAGGACACACTCAAGGTAGGCAAACTCTCTTCAAACAGATAATCCAGCTCTATTGGGTTATGAAGAACCTAGTGGCAAAAGCAGTGACAACAACTAGTAATCTAGAGGAACCATTACAAACCCAGCAAGAGGGGCCTAGCTTAAATGATATTCAAAGGGAGATCCAGGCAATACATGCGCAGCAGTACCACCAAAATGTCCACTTAGGTCGAATGGAAAAGCAAATTCAAAGCCCACTGTAGAATGAAATGCCAGGGTCAAATGCTAAGGACCCGACTCCCATAGAATCGTCAGATCACTGAATGTTGATAAGATAGGAAGTAATGGAATTTTGTTGTTTGCTACAATGATCTGGTCAGATAGAATTTACTTTGATAGCCATATGTTTAAACATATAGTAGACACAGTAGCTTATTTACCCTGGATGAACATGCTCAAACTGTTTAAATTTTGGACGACATATGATGTTGATCAGTGGCCAAGAGACCTGGTTTCCTCTGGGCAAGTTGAGGCAACTTGACATACTTTTGTTACTTGGCTTATATATGATTAATAGAAAAGAAAATATTGTCAAGCTCACAAAAAAATGTGGATAATTTAAATAAATTAAATTAAAATATTTAATTATCAAAATAAATCAAATCAATATCAAATATATTTAATCAAAATCATTTATTTTCTCTTACCTCTTTTTCTTCCTTATCTATAAAATATTTTATACTATTTTTATCTATATGATTAATCTTATATATACTTCTCTCCATATAATTATAATATAAATAATCCTCTCCAATCCTTAATATTAATAACCTCCAATATCCCATTACAATAATAAATTAATTTCTTTAATAACAATAAATTATAAATTAATATAAATTTCCTATAAAAATTATTATATGTACTAATTTATTAATATCCTTTCTCATCCTAAAAAACCTCATATTAATTTTGTTATCCCATTAACCCTAAAAAAATTATTTTATTACATATTTTATTATACACTTCATTGCTAGAGCAAACCAGTGCGCAGCAGAAATTAAAAGACAAATACAGTGTAAAAAGCATACACAAATGACACAGTGATTTAATGTGGTTCACCCAACCAATCTGGGCTACGTCCACCAAACATAGGCATCCCCAATCTTATTATTAAAACAGGAGATTACAATAATTAATTTCTTCACACACTCTCTCTCTACCATATCCTGTACGGGCATATTTTTATAGCTAAGAGAATAACATTGACTCATAAATCCTCTCACAACAAATATAGGATGTATTAACTCTTCCCCAACAAAATAGAGCTAATATAGCAACAAATCCTATTGTTGTCACCTACAAGAAATTTTTGCACAATTTATTAAAACCGAAAATCTCAACATTCATCTTCTAATCGGCTTTTATAGTTACTTGTACTTCTATTATATATTCCCTCTCCGCTATTTATACACATTCAAAGTCCTGACGATAAAATTGGTTAGTAGCTATGGATAAATTCCTTTTCTAATAAAAAAATAAATCCTACACATAAGCTTGTGAATCAGTTTGCGCCTCTCTCTGTCTCAACCCGATACTATAAAAGTCAACGGGGCTCAAATCTTTCAGTCACATCTCAAGTGAATTCATTTTCCCTATTTTTAATAAAAGATGGTGGAGTGGAATAGACGTGCAATTTATTAATTTTGTTTATTTTATTTATAATAATTATTAAAGTATAATTTTTTATTTAAATTGTATTTTTTTAAATATATAAAGAAATTTAATATTTAATTTTTTCAAAAATTTAAAATATATTAATATAAAAAACACAATTCAAATTATATTTTAATATTTTTTTTAACTAAACACAAATTAATTTGAAATATTAAAAAGAAACACAGTATTATAATTCTAATAATTTTTATTAAACATATTAATTAAAAATAATATTAAAAGAAAAAATCTACATGAATTTATATAAAAGTGGTGTCTTATTATTCTAAAGTTTCAGAGTTTTTGGCCAGCAAAACAATTTTTTTTAATAGTGTTTTCTAGTTGTTTAAAATTTGTTTAATTTTGGTTAAATGATGTTTTCTCTTGGTTTAAAATTTGTTTTTAAATGTGTAAATTGCTCGTTTTATATAGAGTTCACAATTCAAAATTATGATTTCTAACAAATTTTTATTCTAACAAATTTTACCCAGTGAAAAATCTCCAAAAACATAAAACAAATTTTAACTAATGAAAAATCTCCAAAAACATAAAACAAATTTTACCTAATGAAAAATCTCCAAAAACATAAAACAATCAGACTAAGACTTATACATATTTTCTAATAATGTCATCCCTCAGCTACCCTGGGAATCTCAAAAAAAAATATTTTATAATTTTTAATAAAATTATCATTAAACTTTATCTTATCTTTGTGAGCTTCTTATCGTTTTGTCGTTTTCTACAGGTAGTAATGTTGACTAAATAAAAATAACAGCAACCCAAAAAATGATGAAAAAGCAACTTGCCAGTCTCTTCATAAATACTGAATGAGCCTCCAGTCTCTGTAAGCAAATTAATAACTCCTTGACTTCATGTGATGGAAATTGAGAGACAGTTGCATTCTCAATGATATGCACAGTATGATGGTATCAGCCCTTTGACCGATAGTGGGAAGCCTTACAAATTTCACAGGCTAATTTTAAAATGGTTGGCAGGATGAGGAATATATTTCTTCGCATTCGCTACTTCTCAACAGTTGTTTCTCAGTAAGTTCAATAATTTTTTCCTTGTATTTAAATTTGATTTTGATTTTTATGTTAGCTTCTCAGGACTGTGTGATGTTTGAGAAAAATTTAAGAGTTAATATTGACAGGTGGATTAATTTTCCATAAAAAAAATTTAAATCACAGAACAGATTTGGAAATAATTCTATAAAATCATTGGAAAATTGAATAATTTTATAAAAATATCATACTAAAAACCAATAAGATTACCCTGATGTTATTGTTGTTTTCTTTTTTCCAAAGACATAGGATAAACAGAGAGGAGATCAACTCAAAGAAGTGCCCATTCAAAGAACTGAAGCCATGCGAGGCCAACAGGCAAGCTTTATCACCGATAAATTTCTTGGAAAGAACCGGCACCCTGTATGGAGAAAGAACTTCGATGATCTATGGATCTGTTCGCTTTACCTGGGCACAAACAATAGAGCGCTGTCGCAGGCTTGCCTCTGTGATTCAATCTCTAAATATCAAAACAGGAGACGTTGTAAGTTCTGAACGAATCTCTGGCTAGAATTTGATTATTTTTGACAATTTATCTCTATAATCGCTGACTTATATGTGCAGAGATAAATTCTTATTCTCTGCTTACTGAATCTCAATTTAAGAGTTTTTATTTGTTTAAAGTAAAGGCAAATTTTATTCGCTTAAAAACTTGAATGTCCAGAATTCGATTCAGAGACAACATACCTTTAAATAATAATCTCAACCTATTAAACTCACTTGCGAAACTTTCAAAAATATTTCATTATTTAATCACATCTCGTAATACCTCTGCCAAAATAATTCACATGGAGGGCAAGGGGAATATCTGATAAAGCTGGGAAATGGATAATTTAGAGTTCAATGAATTCTGCCTTTGAGTTAATCGGCAACCCAAATTAAAAGTGATCTCTGGAAGCTTATTAAAAGGATTAGAAGTTGTAATTAACAATTTAGATTACAAATGTATCTGTGTTTTTATTAAGCAATTTTTTTCATAATATTTTTTTGAAATAGATGCTATTTTTGTGCTTTTTTTTCTATAAGATGTAAATAATTTTTGTAATGAGAACTTCGGCATAAATTATATGTAGAAAAACTTTTGTGGACGCGTTTCCAACCAACTAATGTGGTTCATCGTCAGGACAAGTTCCAGCTTTGAGTGATAAATAGTTTGAGCAGAGCTTCCAACATCTATCCAACGGCTAATTTTGACTTAGAGACCAGAGTAAAAAATTCAAAGCTATATTCAATAACCATACCTTTAAAATATGTATAAAAATTATATAAAAATATTTTATAGGTGCTTGTATAATAGTTTCAAAAAGTTATTATTTAATAATTAAAATTATAAGTTATTAGAAATATTCAGTTATAGGAAGGCCTTTCATTTAATAACAATATATATAGGGTATTATATAGGGTATTATTGAGAAAATATTTAGTTAGAATATATATTAGACGAGATAAAAATAAAAAAATAAATTAAATTAATTAATTAAAAAATATAAAATATAAATATAAAAAATAAAAAATATAAATATAAAAAAATAAAAAATAAATAAAACAATAATAATAATTTAATAATAATAAAATGATAAATAATAAATAAAATATAATAAGAACGTAGCTAATAAAGAGTAAAGGTAAAAAATAGTTGAAAAAAAAAAAATATATATATTATATATACTATATAAAAGAACATTAGCTAGTAAAGGTAAAAGTAGGTGAAAAAAAATAAATAAATAAAGATAAAAATGAATAGATAATTAAACAAAAAAATCAATAAATAAATAAATAGAAAGAACGACACCAAGTATTAAAAACCACAGAGCAAGAAGGAAAAAACCTAGAAGGAAGGAAGGTTCCAAGGGGAACAATGGAAGCAAGAAAAGGATAAGAAAGGGGGGGGGAGAAAAAGAAAGACTAAGACGAAAGGGCAGGGATCCAACAGCTACTGATCTTCCAGCCGTCATCTCTATTGAGATTGTTAGGCCTTCTTTCAATCTCAATAGCTTCCCTGAATTTACGATGATGGAACTGGGCAATTTTGGCAACAACCCTGGCCTCCTCTATACAAACCTGATGCTTGGTCTTTTCCACATGCTCTGCTAACGATGAAGACTTGGTTCTCCCATGTCTTAGGTCCGCTGCATGTTCGTTGATCCTTTGATGGATGGAGCGTAGTGTTTCCCCGATATAGGGGGTCCCACAAGAATAAGGGATCAAGTAGACGCCCTTCATTTCCTTGGGGTCAACGGGATCTTTCACCGATCGGACGGATTTGCGAATGGTGTTGAGGGGCCTAAAGGTTGAGGGAATATCATACCTCTTAAGGATCCGAGCAATCTTGTCTGTGGTACCTCCTTGAACATAGGGAAGATGGACACCTAGCCAACACTCTTTTGGTTCTTTATTAATTAACGCATTTTTAGAGGCTTTAAGGAAAGCCTTTTGACCTAGGCGCCTACTATAGCCATTCTCCACAAAGACATTAAGGAGATGGGATCTCTCCTTATCAAAGCTCTTATCATCAGAAATCCGAAGGGCACGAGTAGCGTGGGTGTTAAGAATACCTATCTTTTGAGCAAGGAAATGATGGGAATCGGCATGAAGATATTGCTCAGTATGCGTTTTCTTCTGGAATACTGAGTGAGAGAGCGAGCCGTCCATATTCTTAGATATAAGAATATCCAGGAAAGGGAGGCAACCATTGACCTCTTTTTCCATGGTGAACTTAATGGCAGAGCACTGACAATTGAGGTGATTGAAGAAGCGATCCAGCTCCTCTTGGCCATGGGACCAAATGACATTAGTGTCATCTAAGGAGCTTAAAGATATTAAGCTTGACCCGGATGATATTCTCGTCAACTTTGATGTGGTCTCCCTTTATACTTGCATCCCTATAAAGGAGGCCTTGGAAGTGATCTATCGCCTAACAGATCCCTCTGATCGGTGAAAGATCTCGTTGACCCCAAGGACATGAAGGGTGTCTACTTGATCCCATGTTCTTGTGGGACCCCTATATCGGGGAAACAGGGCGCTCCATCCATCAAAGGATCAACGAACATGCAGCTGACCTAAGACATGGGAGAACCAAGTCTTCATCGTTAGCAAAGCATGTGGAAAAGACCAAGCATCAGGTTTGTATAAAGGAGGCCAAAGTTGTTGCCAAAATTGCCCAGTCCCATCATCGTAAATTCAGGGAAGCTATTGAGATTGAAAGAAAGCCTAACAATCTCAATAGAGATGGCGGTTGGAAGATCAGTAGCTGTTGGATCCCTGCTCTTTTGTCTTAGTCTTTCTTTTTGGCGCACCCCCCCGGCCTGCCCCGCCCTTTTTTAATCCTTTTCTTGCTTCCATTGTTCCCCTTGGAACCTTCCTTTTAATACTTGGTGTCGTTCTTTCTATTTATTTATTTATTGATTTTTTATTTATATTTTTTTCCACCTACTTATACCTTTAACACTGCTAATATATTTATTATATTTTTATTTTTATTTTTATTTTTTTTTCAACTAGACCTTTTACCTTTACTAAGCACGTTCTTAATTTATATTTTTAATTTATTTTATTTTAATTATGTTATTTATTTATTTTATTTTATTTATATTTTTGCTTTATTTTATTTATTTATTTTTTATTCTTATTTTTTTATTATATTTTTATTTTTTTATTTTTTAATTTTTTATATTTTATTTTTAACTAATTAATTAATTTATTATATTTTATAATTTATTTATATTTTTAATCTCGTTCTAATATATATTCTAACTAAATATTTTCTCAATAATACCCTATATATATTGTTATTAAATGAAAGGCCTTCCTATAACTGAATATTTCTAATAACTTATAATTTTAATTATTAAATAATAACTTTTTTAAAACTATTAAAGCAAGCACCTATAAAATAATTAATTTATAATAATTTTTTATACATATTTTAAAGGTATGGTCACTGAATATAGCTTTGACTTTTTGACTTTGGTCCTTAAGTCAAAATTAGTCGTTGGATCGCTGTTGGAGGCTGTTGGAGGCTGATGGATGCTCTGATTAGACTATTTATCACGCAAAGCTGGATCTGTTTCTTCAACTTGTCCTCACGATGAATCACACTGGTTGTTTCGAAACGCCTCCACAAAAGTCTTTCTACATGTAATTTACGTCGAAGTTCTTATTACAACTATTATGAATCACAGAAGCCTCAATTCAATAATGTAAATAATTTGTTTCTGTCCATATTCTAAAACTATACTAAACTTTAACTATATAAAATGTTCCACACATTTAAATGTGTAATTATTGTAATAATTAAGTTATATACATGTTTTAGACATTTGCCCCCTACAACCACAGAGTAATTGTAATATAAAAGGTTTGCCATGACTTTTGTTATACAATTTTAAGTTCGATTTTTAAAATTGCATTATCCATGCATATGACAGGTTGCTGTAGTGGCCCCGAATATACCGGCCACATTGGAAATGCACTTTGGAGTACCAATGGCAGGGGCAGTGCTCAGTACTTTAAATATTAGACATGATGCACACACAATGTCTATCATTTTCAGGCATTCAGAAGCTAAAGTAGTGTTTGTGGATTACCATTTTTTAGAAGTTACAAAAACAGCTATCAGGATTCTTTCTGAGGTGACAAAGGACTTACCATTAATGATTCTGATTCATGACCTGGACAAGTCTACATCATCTTCTTTGAATGATGATCATAAAGATTTTCTTGATTATGAAGAGCTTCTGATAAGTGGAGATCCAAATTTTGAGACCCAGTGGCCTGAAGATGAATGGGAAGCTATCTCATTAAACTACACATCAGGCACAACATCCAGCCCTAAAGGTGTGGTGTACAGCCATAGAGGTGCCTATATCAATACAATCAATACTCTTTTGGCCTGGGAAATGAAGTCTATGCCTGTCTACCTCTGGATAGTACCCATGTTTCATTGTAATGGTTGGGGATTTCCGTGGGGCATGGCTGCACAAGGTGGCACCAGCATTTGCTGCAGAAGTGTAACTGCAAAAGACATATTTGATGCCATTGCTGAACACAAAGTCACCCACTGTTGTGCAGTACCAACTGTTTTAAGTATGATTGCAAATGCAGCACCTCATGAAATAAGACCACTTCCTCACACCGTCCAGGTTTTGACAGGTGGTTCACCATCTCCTCCGCCCTTGCTGTCCAGAATACAGGAACTTGGTTTCCACCTAACACAAATATATGGCCTCACTGAATCATATGGAATCATGTCCTCATGTGTTTGGAGGGATGAGTGGAGTATGCTTCCATCAGAGGATCAAGCCAAACTAAAGAACAGACAAGGGGTCCCTAATTTGTTGGTCTCTAAACTAGATGTCAAAAATCCCACCACAATGGAGAGTGTTCCTCACGATGGTGCCACAATTGGTGAAGTCATGATCAAGGGCAACACAATCATGAAAGGATACTTGAAAGCAGAGGAAGCTACAGCAAAGGCATTTGAAGGTGGATGGTTTCACACTGGTGATTTAGGAGTCATTCATCCTGATGGATACCTTGATCTCAAGGATAGATCTAAAGACATTATAATTTCAGGGGGGGAGAATATTAGCAGCATTGAAATTGAAACTGTTGTTTATTCTCATCCAAATGTACTTGAAGCTGCAGTTGTAGGGCGACCTGATGATTACTGGGGTGAAACCCCTTGTGCTTTTGTGAAACTCAAAGATGAAGAGCAAGTAACTACTCCTGAAAGCATCATCAGTTTCTGTCGGCTTCGTTTACCACATTATATGGCTCCTAAGACTGTTATTTTTGGAGAGATTCCAAAGACACCCACAGGAAAAATTCAAAAGTATTTGCTGAGGGAAAAAGCCAAAGCTTTAGGCACAATCTTTCCCAGAAACTATAAAAAGGGGTGAAAGCCTTCTTATATAAGGTACAAGGTGCAACATGGTGATCTCTGAGTTAACAAGCTCTAAGAATTCTATGAGGTTGTCATTGATATCATATAGCTTTTCTTCAGCCTTGTAGAGGAATTTGGTAATTATCTTTGCAATGAAAACTGTATTCTGGTATTTTTTTTCAAGTTTATGTTGCATTTTCATGTATCTAGATGTACTGATTTTACTATATAAATAAATGTAGTGTTTTTTCTCTTCTTAAAAAAGAATAATACTACATTTTTTGGTTGGTTTGGATACTAGTGAAACAATTTTATTTTATTTTAGTTTTCTTCAAAATTTGGTGATATAATTTTTGTCTATATTTTATTCTAAAAACCTTTTACATGCTATACTCCTACAAATTACACTACTAAAACTTAAAATTCAGAATGTTCCATTCCAAATTTCAACCAAAATTGACAAAAGCAAATGACCAAAAGGCAAAAATTGTAACAGTTAGAAGGTTTACTTTTATGGAAACTCCGATAAGTTTGGAGATATGGGATAATTGGAATTTGACGGGCATTTTGCCCGTCAGAAGGCCATTTCGCCCATAAAATACGTTGAACATTTTTAAGTGACCGTCAGGCATGACATGTTTGGAAGGATGCAGAACGTATTTTTGACGGCTAAGGTTTTTCTGAAAACGTTATTAAAATCTTATCGAGAGTCTATACCTTTCCATTCATCTTGGAACGGACACTAAATTTGAACAAAGCGTTCCTATAACACTTAATTTTGAAATCCGAACAATGGGCTTGCAGTGTAATTTTGAAATCTGAACAATTTGCTTGCAGTGTAATTTTATCTTCATAATTTTAGATGCGGTTATAACCATAATATTTGTAGAGTTGAATAATTGTGGAAGCTGCGTGCGGTTATAACCATAATATTTGTAAAGTTGTATAATTGTTGAAGTTGTGTCAATTTCCTTGATATTATTTTATTTTACATAAATGTGCGGCTGAAATTAAAATTCGTGTGCACCATAAGCTTTGTGGTTGTGGCTTCCACAATACTTGCTGAAATATATTATTCATGACCATCCAGCTCAGAGCTAGGTTGTTACTAACTATTTTTTTTTATTGGAATTAAGTATAATATGTTTTAAAAAGATTATAGATTTATGTGGACTAAATCATTTTTTTAATATATAAATTAATTCAGTGCATTTAAAACTCTCTTTAACTTTAAACCATTAAAATTTGATAATTATTTTTAGTGTTTTTTAATGATGTTTTAATTAAAAATATGAGGATGATAAAGGTAGTTTCCTTGGCTTTATTTTACATAAACTTGTGGCTGAAATTAAAATTAAACTACATATTTTTTTGGATTGGAATTAAGTAGGGTATGTTTTAAAGAAATTGTGGATTTATGTGGATTAAATCATTTTATTTTTTAAAGTTTATAATTCAATTATGTATGTTTAAAATTCTTTTCAATTTTAAACCATTAAAATTTGACAAATGCAATTTTTTAAAAAAGTTTAGTGTTTTCTTTATGATGTTTTAATTTAAAAATATACTTGAAATATATTTAGTAAAATTAGTGAATTGCTCTTTTTAATATTTTAATGTTTTTTAACATAGTGGGAAAAATTATTATAATTCAGTTGTGAAATTCACATTGGGGACAATCATCACTAATAGCTATCCATGATGCAGGTTGACTCATCATGGCCCTGAAATTACCTGATGCAGGTTGACTCATCATGGTTATTCAAGAAAAACCATACCCTAGAATTACCTTAGTAGTAGTCTTGAGTCTGGATTTCACTCTTACCAAATGACTCTGAGCCTTGGGCTATTAACCTATTTCCTTACGTTCCATGAAATCAAACTCTTAGCCAAATAAAAACAATTTTAATACATACTATAGTTCTTTCATAAAATTTGTAAAAAATGTGTATATATTTAACTATTACTATGGTTTATGTTTACTCTATCCATCACCAACAAGGTGTGTTACTTAAACACATACGATGTAGCACGTTAAGTGGGTTAAGCATTCAAGTAAACCAAAATCTAATTTATTAATTTTACAACTTGACCATGAGAAT
>APFE030391817.1:267212-318752 GCA_000404065.3 Pinus taeda | reverse complement strand
CTCTTCCTTGTCATAATAAATTTGGACCACAATCTTTCTTGTAGCCATTTGCTCTCCCTGAGTGTATTGGTCACCCAACTTTATTGGATTGTTTGGGCGAGAGGCTTGTTACAGTGTCACCGACTCACCACTCACTTATGAAGGTTATCATCTTATGTCACAATGTCGCATGTGGAACAGTGGAAGTGTCAGTTCGACTACAATCTGCACTAGATATCGAGTGTCTCAACATATCACTTAAAAGCTTTGAATTATATGGTTTATGAAGAATTGCATACCGCCACTTATGAAATACCAAAACACTTTTAATACATTGTACTTGCTTGACTACAAACTCTCCGCAGTGGACCCCCACATTGATTCCATGTGATTACAATCATGGAGAGGATGGAGAGGATGTAGAGGATTGTCCATCTCATAGTTCTACTTTGTTGATCATCTTATATATCCCATAAGATATCCTTAGTAATTTCTCATATATACAGATGCTATGGCATGTCTGAGTCAAGGACATTTGATTTCAGAGTTATGAAGATTTTATTGTGAGTGTTCCATACAATTTCAACCCAAAATTGAGAATTCAATAAGTTATTTATGTGTTATGGTCATTTTGGTTTTTTTTATTATGATAGATATGTGATTTTAATGAAACATTTATTAGTGAAGGGTTAATTTATCATCAAAACATCACTCTTGAAGGGCAAAATTTTAAACATAACGTTTCTTGAAGGGCAAAATAAATACCTAAAACGTCAAAAGAAAATTGTATGATGGGTAAAGAGGAATCCAAATTCCAACCCTGGATAACTCTTCATATTACTCTTCTGACAACTCCCATAAGTAGGTGACATTATTCTTTTGGAAAGTCACAGAAGTTAGAGGTCCAGCATAAATCATATGGTATAAATATGTGTGTCAAGAAAAGTGTAAACCTTTTAAAAAAGTCCAGTTTTCTTACTATTTAAATATATTATTAAATTTAGAAATATTTTTTAAACATAAATATAAATAACGAAAAATAATTTATATTATTTTAGTCTTGAAAAAAATCGGAGATGAATTGTGTAAAATTTTCCCTCTATTTCAGGCAGCTCTTTTTATCTGGGTAAGAGTCCAGTTTTCTAACTATTTTAAAATAATTTAAATAAAAAATGAATTCATATATTATTAAATTTAAAAATATTTTTAAAACAATAAATATAAATAATGAAAATTAATTTATATTATTTTTATTTTTAGTGTTTTTTATAAGGGGTTAGGGTAATTTAAGTAGAAAAAAAAAAAAATTAAAAATATTAAATTTTAATGAATGTGATTGAAATTTTAAAAAATAATAATAATAATATTATAAATCTATATAATGAATAATGTTTTTAATATTTTATTCATTATATCAAATATTTGTTTTGTTTTATTAAAAAAAAAAGATATGAAATATATTACTATCTGATGATACACAATGTTTGTCAACATGTTTTTTTTAGTTATGTTGTCCTCCATAAAAACTTTAGAATCATATTTTTAAATATATTATTTTTTAATTAAATAGTTAAAATATATATATATTTAAAAAAAAATATTTTATGTTTTAAAATGAAATATATAAATTTATATTTCAAACATTATTTATTTATATAAAAATTAATAATATGGGAATATAAAAGGTATAGTATTTTTATAGGAGTTAAAAGAGTTAACACTTATTTTAAAAATTAAAGTTACAAAGGTTATTATTATAATATTATAGAGGTTGTTTACTAGGTTTAGAGTACTCAATGACAGGGATTCTATTGCTAGAAAGCTATCGATTCCAAATACTTTGAGCACAAATCCAACCATGAGTACCAGCGAGTGTGGCTAAGAGACATGTGATCTTGGATGATTTTGACTACTTAAATGCCCTTGAATAAAAGTTTCTCAAGTCACATGTTAGACCCACCAATTCTAGACAGGCTAATATTTATTGACGCAACTACCATGTTGTTATAAGATTTATTGCCACAATTACAATAGAAATAATTGACCTAAGGTCCATGATGTTTATTAACAAGAAGACTATATTAATTATATGAATCATGAGAATTATGTGTATTAACATAATGACTACATGGCTCATAGTGGTTGTACAAAATATCAATATAAGAACCACAAGCATTATAGATGTTATAATGGTCATTAGGACATCTAGGACCATAAAAAGTATAATGGTTATAGAGGTGATTAATACAAAGACCATAAAATTATCAACTTAGTAAATAAGAACCACAAGGATTGTAGATTTATAATGGTTATTAGCACATCTAAGGCCATAAAAGTATAATGGTTATAGGGGTGATTAATACAAAGACCATAAAATTATCAACTTAGTAAATAAGAACCACAAGGATTGTAGATTTTATAATCGTTATTAGCACATCTAAGGCCATAAAAAGTATAATGGTTATAGGGGTGATTAATACAAAGACCATAAAATTATCAACTTAGTAACTATAGTAGCTATAAGTTAGGGCTTCTAATGTTTATTGGTAGTGCAAGAAACTATATATAGGTTATGACAAGGGTCAACACAAGTAAAGGGGCTATAAAAGTTATGAGCAAGAATATCAAAATGGAGTATAAAAGTTTTAAGAGTGATTTACATGAGGACAATATCAATTATGAGCATTATTAGCACATGGAGTATATAGAATTATTAGCGCAATGAACATACGATTTATTAGCACTAAGACCATGCCAATTATCTAAAAATTGTGTTATTATCATGAACCATATGGTTTACTGAAGTTGCAAAGATATCATAGGGGTTATAAAGGTTAATAAGAACATGAGGATTATAGATGTTATAATAGTTATAGGGTTCATCAACGCATGGATCATAAATCTTATGAACAAAGGAGCCATAATAAGTGTAGAAGCTATACAGATTATTAGTATGATACAAGGTTAAAAGGATTATCAATACTAAGAATTGTGAGAATTGTTTGGACAAGAACCATGGGGATTAAAGAGGTTATTAAGATCAGTAACACAAAGATTATACCAACTATAAAATTTATTAACATGGATACAATAGGGTTTATTAGAATAGGAACTTAGGGTTTATGAGAGTCAACCATAAGTGTTATTAACATAGGAATGATAAGGATTGTAGATTTAAAAGTGCTATTGGTAAGAATATCATAGGAATTACCTTAAGTATATAAGTTATTAATATGAAGTTCATTGTGATTATAAAGTTATTGAAAAATGGATTTTAGGAATTTTTTAACATGGAATTCCTAGTTATAAAATATAAATTATTTATTATATAAATGGTCAATTATAACACTTAACTTTACTTTTAATCTAATTAATTCTAATTATTTAATTATTAGTCTCAATCTCTGGTAGGGACTATAGAGAAATTGCCTCATAGTCAACATCCCTTGACAATCAATTAGTTTGTCGAGTTTTTGTGACTTTTTTAGTAACTTTAACCAAAGTTTTGGGGAAAATGTTGAATATTTCTATTTTTTGTAAATTCAAAAATAAATTTCTAATTTCCTATTAGCTGAGCGAGGCTTCATGTGACATAATTCCATTGATGGAGGGCGATATATTTTTGGTGTTTGTTTTTTCCTCTCAAATCCTTTAAAATAAAAATAAAAATAAAAATAAAAAACTAATTTTCTAAATAGATATTTTGTCACTGATTTCTCTAACACTAACATCAATAGTGTTTAATTGACATTGTTAGCCCGAAACTACTAGGGATCTTCCCGAGTCCTTTATGAGGGGTGGGCGTTTATACAGTTGTTATGAAAACAACATCCATTTCCCGGTTTTCGAAATGGTCACCTTCCACGTCTCCGCACTTCCGCATTTTCATGGATTTGGAATCAATTGCTATACAACATCTTCATATTTAATACAATTGATATTTATGTTGCCCCATTTTAACAAATAGTCATTTTCGTTTAGTAAATTTTCAAAAACGTGTTAAAAATAATGTACTAATCATTACAATTATATATTCACAAAGTTCAAATTTTATAGTGAAAACGAATTGTTCTAAAATGAGTTTAGTTTTTCCTCAATTTGTTACTATATATGTATGTGATTTTTTTGTTTAGATATTTAGCTTTCAAACTTTGTAATTTTAATTCTATTTTATTATGTAGCATATATACAAATAACATAAAAATAGAATGAGAAATATAACTTTTTCAAGGGGAATAATTAGATAATCTATCGTCATGATCGAATCCAGGTAGAGGATCTAGCACTTGTGGGCTTAACCTATCCTGGTTGAAGTCAAAACCAAGCTCCATAAACTCACGTAGAAGTAATTGTGCAGAACAAAAGATGTGTGGGAGAACAAGCACCTTCCCTACCTTCGCACTCCCACGCCTCCGCACTCTTGTTTCCTTGTATTTGGAATCGATTTTCTATCTTCATCTAACCTTAACCTTCTAACAATGTTGTTACTTCTGTCAACATGTATTTAATGCATTTAATCTTTATGCTACCCCATTTTAACAAATTTGTCATTTTCCTCTAGTAATTTTTTAAAAAGTATTAAACTTAATGTATTAATCATTACAATTAAATATTCACAAAGTTCATATTTCATAGGGAAAACAAATTGTTCTAAAATGGGTTCAAAACAGTTTTGTCCCAATTTTGTTACTATATGTATGTGAATTCTTTGTTTTGATATTTAAATTTCAAACTATGTGAGTTAAGAGAATTAATAAGTAGTTAAGATAAGCGGAGAAGAGGAATGGCACACACTTTGGAGGTGAGAGTTCTCATTTTCATTGTATCTTCTCATGGTGTTGTCTCAAGGTGCCTCGACAAAGCATTTTCTCATCCTCTGTTTCAATGGGTTGTGTCGAGAGTGGTCGCTTCTCCACAGATGTAGGCAAAGTCCTCTTTCTATGTGTGGTTGCTCAAGATATGTGTTCTCAAGTCTATATGGGTGTAGGTCCTTTGTGAGAAACCATGGTTCTTCCTCAAGTTACCTACCACCTTTTGTTTTGGTAATTCCTTTGCATTGTTTTCCACTACGGTTATTTCCTTTGGAATTTTCTTTCGGTACATGGACGCCTCGAGATATTATAAGAACAACCTTTGTCTTGTTGGGTCTGCAAGCATATTCCCCTTTCACTCTTGCTCCTCCCTTCCGACAAGTCGCACTCTCTACAAGGCCAAGGGAGGCATTGCCCCCTGATTTTTCACAGGTGGATTCCAATTTAGTGATTTCACATACTGAGGCACAAAATGAGATATGCCCTCCTCTGTCAAGCTCCAACAGGGTGACCCACTTTCAAATTTTCATAAAAATCTTCCATGGGGATTACAAGCTCGTTTGGGTTAATATCTCATCCTCCATATTATCTATCAAATTACTCATTGAATCTTGTTGGGGCATACCATTAGTTAATATGGAATTTTTTTATCAGACTCTTCCAAGCTAGAAGATTATAACATCATAAAAGACTTCCATTGTATTGAATTCAAGACTCTGAGGAGGGGCTCCTGTTACAAACTCCACCAAAGGTCATTTTGTCTCCTTTAAAGAAGCAATTCAAAGGAAGACTATTTCCCCTATAGCTCAACCTCAAAAAATTTCGAGCCAATATATAGTTGAGCAAATGGAAAATATTCCTTCAATGGAAATAAATCTTCCAGAGGTTAACTTTGTGTTCTCTATTATAAAAACAAAAGTTGTCATTTGCAAATTTAAGGGATTTTGGCCCAGACTAGAATCACTCATTCAATGGATTGCCGCAACTTGGACTCCTGATTTTGAAATTTTATTATGCTCTAAAGGATTCTTTATAGTTCAATTTGAAACAGAGAAGGATGTCGACTATGTTTTAAATGTAGGTCCCTGGTTTTGGGGAAGAGATGAGTTTTTCACTACTCCTTGGTTCCTTGAGTTTGATGCAAACTCTATGGTGGTATCTATGATGTCGGTTTGGGTTAGACTCCCGAATCTTCCATGTTGAAAATAGTGTAACTAAGTTTGGTCTTCATTATTTTTGCATTAATGTATTTTTGTATTTAAAGAATTATTTTTGCTCTAATTAAATAGCTCAAGACAAGTCATATAAAAATGAAGACGGTCATGTATTATTTGTGTAAATGTAATGAATGTAAGTCTTTCTAGATCATCAAAGAAATACTTAAAAGTGTACCCACAGTTTTACTATAGAAACTGCTCAAAGGAAGGCTATGAAACCACGTTGGCTCAGCTGAATGATCAAAGGAAACGTCGGCCTAATCGAATTTCACATCGGCTTAATGAATGAGAAGGAAAGCCTATATATATATGCTACATATGGATCCTCCACAAGGAAATTCAATACACTTATCTCACAAAGAAGCAAGATAGTGAAGTAGCCATAGCATATGAGGATGTTTGTCCCCTCATCGAGCCTGCACCTCGTCTCGGCATCGAGATCTGGGTCAGCATATTGCATTTCATGTTTGTGTGAATGGTTTGAAGGGAGGTCCTAACCTCAATAGGAAGGAGGAGACTTTGGATGACAGTGCCAGGATACTATAAGGCTAGAAGAGCCCTAACTCCATCCACGTATGCATATACGCTCTGAAATTTGGGGCATCCTCCTTGGCTATGATGACAGCGAACTGATCATCTTGTGGAAGCTTTGTACATCAACTATACTCATAATTGTGACAATGTATAATAGCTATATATATGGAGCAAGAGTAGATCTAGGCTAGGAGAGCCTATCCAAACTGTTTTGGTGTAGATTGATATAATTCTTCAATTGCAAAACTGAACAATGTTATTGGGTACATATTTTGAGGTATTGTCATTTGATGTTGAAGGCATTTCAAGGTCTAGTTTAGGTCATGTAATTTCTCAATAAAGATTCTATAAGAAAGAGTTCAAGGGTTTTTCCTCTCAAGTTTTGGAGAGGTTTTTGCCCTGTCATGATGCCAATATTTTGTGTACTTGTGCATGATTGATTTTCTTGTTTTGATAGTTGGTTGATGATAATGATACATAGTAGTAGTATTAATCAAATTTGAAGAAAATAATATCTCAAGCAGTTATCTAAGAAACATAAATATAACAATTGCATTGCCCTTAAATTTCTCAACATTCCACTCCCATTTTGGCATCACAAATTTCTTCAAGATATCGGAAACACATTGGGAAAATTCAAAAAAGTGGATATGGAAAGAGTAGAAAATGGTATCTTCACATATGCCAAAATATGTGTGGAGATTGACCTCAACAAAGGACTTCCCGTTCACGTAAATTTGAAGCATCAAAAAATTTGTTGATCACAAGTTTTAGACTATGAAATATGGCATTTAGGTGTCATATATTTTATCAGATGAGCCATTTATAGCATTCATGCCCCTAAGCAAAGAAGAATCCCAAGAAGAAGAAAAACCTAGCAAATAGAACAAAAGGATAGCAATTCACAGAACAATGCCCCTCTGATGATGAAGAAGACAAAAAAGAAAGTCATTGAGGCCAAGATGCAACTAGTGGAACAAACTTGCAGGATGTTGTCCAAGAAGCGGGCACCATGGTATAATAGACCACTAACATTGTGCATCAAGTTGAAAAGGACCCCAAAGACTCTATGACACTGGATGGATCTGATGGCTCTAAAAGAGCTCATGTATGAGAAAGTTCATATTCTGACAAGGAGGCTCCTCATGAGAGACAAGATTTGGTGTTAGTTCTTGTTGAACAAAAATATGATGGTTGGCAAAAAGTGCGCAAACAGAAAGGGAAAGAGAAAAACTTTACACTCGTCAACCATAACTTTTTGTACATTTTTTTTTTCTTCTTCTGAGGCATATTGTATGATGTCCCCTCATGTCGCACATAGTCCTCTTCTTGATATTTTATTGATCCTCTATTGGATCTTAATTATATACACACTATATGTGTTTACAAAGAGTCGTTTTTTTATTTTATTAATAGAAATTAGAGATTTTTTTCTGTGAAAAAAAAAAAAAAACAAAAACAAAACAAAACAAAACAAAAAACAAAACAAAACATAAACAAAAACAAAAAAACAAAACAAAAACAAAAACAAAAAAACAAAACAAAAAACAAAGAAACAAAAACAAAAACAAAAAAAACCAAACTCTGTAATTTTAATTATATTTTCTTGTCTTAGATAAACAAATATCATAAAAATAGAATGAGAAGTAAGATTTTTCAAAGGGATAGTCAAATAATCTATTGTTATGATCGGTTAATCAAAGCTTCAATCTAGGTAGAAGATACAACACTCGTGGACTTAACATGTCCTAGCTAAAGTCAAAACCAAGCTCCATAAACCCACCCAAAATTAATTGTGTGGAAGAGGAGGTATGTGTGGGAGAACAAGCACCTTCCACACCTCTGCACTCTCGCACCTCTGCATTTCCTTGGATTTGGAATCGGTTGTCTATCTTAATCTAACCTTGACCTTCTGACAACACCATCACTTCTGAAAACATGTTTGTGTTTAATACAATTGATCTTTAAGTTACCCCATTTTAACAAATTTGCCATTTTCCTTTAGTAATTTTTCAAAAATAATTTTAAAATAATGTATTAATCATTACAATTATATCTTTGTTTGGAACTTCAATTGGATCAACAAGAACCAAATAGTCAACCACATGTGCATATGGATTGTACTTAATCAAAATTTTCAAAGTTATGAACATGTTGGTGGTGTGGATTTCTAATTTGGTATTTAGATTGTCCTTATGTTAGTTTATAAAGTTGTCTAACATTTAACTGAATGTATGGCCATCATCAACCAAGTTGTTCTTCCTCAATTGATTACGAATGACATTTTGTTTTGTGCTAATAATAGCATTCTTTAAATCAATGTGTGTGTTATGATTTACCTACTTCTTTTAGAGTTTTCACTATGATCTTTAGTGACACCCATGGACATTTTGTTTTGTGTTAATAATACCATTCTTTAAATCAATGCTTGTGTTATGATTTACCTACTTCCTTTAGAGCTTTCACTATGATCTTCAGTGACACCCATGATCTTTTCAAAATGACAAGCAACATTTGATTTCTTCCTCCTATCATTTAACAAATTTTCTTGTAAATTAATATTCTCCTCATCATTAACTGGAATTGAAACATCCATGGGCATTCTTCTTTTTTGTTTTTTATGGCTCTCTACCTTTTCAACAAAAGTTCTAACCTCATTGTCACCAATAGCAACGCCTTCGTCATCTTCAGCTTTCATATGTTCAAAAGTAACCTTTCTAGCCTTACTAGATTGATCATTTTTAGTCCTTTTATGATCTCATGTATCGACTCTTTTAGTTTTAGGTTCTATTGTTTTTCGTTTCTTTCTCCTTTCCTCTTCCACTTTATTTGTATGAAAATTGTTGATTATATTTGTAATATTTGTCTCTGTATAATAAATTCCCTCCAACATAATTGAAAGAGGCTTAGCAAAATCTTTCAAACAAAATATAACATTTCGATGATAAATTAGTTATAAAAGATATAATAACACTTACAATAATGCATAACACATAGATCTAAATAAGCAAACTTGCAATTTCATTCTCAATATTGTTCACGACAATTGCAAAAATCTTTATAAAATCTAGTGTTGATTCATAATTTATCTTTATAAAACGATATCTAACCTTGTCATGTGTCTTGGCCAATTTTACAATAACATAAACAATATCTATATCATGCACCAAACATGTATCGTACCTTGCCAACTACCTCATAATCTCCACCATGTCAAAGCTTAGCACAATATAGAAATATTCGTTCCCCTTTATGGCTTCGTCTATCTTTAATATACCATGAAAATACCATTTTATTTTCTTCTGGCACCATCTCCCATTCTTTAACATTCTTCACTAATATTGAAGAATTAGTTGTTTGACTTTTACCATAGGTGTCACTTATGTTTTGTTGGGTTTTGTAGATATTATAATTGTTGTCCTTGTTCCTAAACTAACCATAAATATTTTCTTTGATGTCATTTTCTTAGAATATATATATGTTTGTATTTTATTATTATAGGAAATTATATTTTTTTTAAATAATAATAATAAATAACTAAATTTATTTTTGTAATTTAAATAAAGCTAATTATTTTAATAATTAAAAATAAAAATAAAAAACTTTACATATGGAAGAAAAAATATTATAAAAATATAAATATAAATAAAATACAATATAGCAAGAAACAATTAAAAATAAAATAAAATAATTTAACTACAAAATAATAATAATAATATAACATTAATTTAAATAAATTATTTAATTATTTAATAACATAACATCTGAGGCTCGGTGAAAGAGTTAAACACGTACTTTATATATACACTTCCTCGCATTCTTCGCATATATTCTTCGGTGAAAGAGCTCTGAGGCTCGATGAAAGAGTTAAACACGTACTTTATATATACACTTCCTCGCATTCTTCGCATATATTCTTCGGTGAAAGAGTTTTGAGGCTCGGTGAAAGAGTTAAACACGTAATTTATATATACACTTCCTCTACGATATAAGACCATAAGGCTCACATCTTCGGTGATCAATTCTGAGGCTCGCTATATGACCAAGGCAGAGGCTCGCATATCTTCTTCAGCATTTAAACCTGGTTCTGAGGCCCGCATCTCCGGTCTGCAGGTTGCGGTGGGCACGAGCGATTTGCAGTCAGGTTTACTGATATCAGGGGCACACATTCCTTATCTTTTTCCTTTTCTAATACATATTTGCTCATATAATTTCAAGTTTGAATATTTCACCACAGTTACCAAAGATTACCAAGGGCAGACCTAGCGCAGTTACTCTACAAGGCCTTTATGAGTATATAGAATCTTTAGAGAAACGTAGAGAAGAAAGAGAAGCCAAGCTACAAAAAGAGTTAGAAGCCATGCTAGAAAATAAATTTGCATCTCTTGAAGACACGATCCAAAAACAAACAGAAAATAAAATAGAACTACTGGAGAATAGAATGGAGGAAATGGAGACTAGATTGCAGGTTATAGAAAAACAAAACCAAGATATTAACCAACCATCCTAGCAAGGAGATGTTGATACTTTAGAGAGTTTTAAAATGAAAGACATGATTAAAGACCTAGAAGAAAAAGTTAATAGCTGCCTCACCCTAACTAATGTGGTAGATAAGTTAGATATCAAACCAACTAAAGATGAAATGAAAAATTAATAGAATTAAACCACTAATGTAACAAAAGGGCCTTGAACCTTATAATCTTTGGTTTAAAAGAGGAAGTAGATGAGGATACTTTAGCCTTAACCCAGACAAAATTACATAATAGATTACAAATTAAAACAGTGTGTCTCACAGAAGCAACAAGGTTGGGGAAATTTACCGAGAATAAAGGAAGACTAATCCGCATAAAGGTGAGCTCCACTGATCATAAGTACGACATACTTAGTAAAACCTCAAGTCTAAAAGGAACAGGAATATTCATAAATGAATATCTCATTCCATAAGATCAAGCAGAATTAAGAAAGGAGGTTCAAAAGGTAAAAGAAGCTAGAAAGGAAGGAAAATGGGCAATAATCAGAAATAGAAAAGCCTTTATTCGAGATAGAAATCAAAAATATAGTAATCAATAACAATTAAACATGCTCCGAGTCCTTTCTTGGAATTGTCAGGGCTTCCCATGGAACAAAGGCCCCAAGCTAAGTTGGATTTCAAATGATGTTGATATTATTTTGCTTGTTGAAACTTGGGAGCACGAAGAATCTAAGGTCCCTAACATAGATGGCTTTACGCTATGGCCTACCTGGAACAAGCGATCCTCCCGTAGAGGCATTAGGGGAATAGCTTGTTACATTAAGAAGAACATCTCCCCCCATGCTAGGATTTATAAAACGACCCTCACAACCAATATAGTTGGATAGAGATCAGTGACATTAATAATAAAAATTCCTACATAGCAATATGTTATTTTCCCCCATCAATTCTAACTTCTATAAGAAGAAGAATCTAGATAAAACTAACCCTTACAATGATTTAGAGTGATATTTCTAGCCTAAGGAATGATGGTAATATCCTTTTAATAGGTGACTTTAATGCTTGAACTTCAAACAACCAAGCTATTATTCTAAGCAATCATTCCAACCCTAATCCTCTTTGGTTAGACGAAGACCCTACTCTGGCTAATAGGTACAAAATGAGCTCTGAAGACCTCGGGGAAAATTTGTTTAGGTCGGAGCTAGTCAAGCTCTGTAGTGCTCAGGATCTCATAATTTGCAACAGTCTAAAGAAGTGGCCCAATTCCAGCAAGATGACCTGCATCCATGGACTTGGTAGCAACATGGTAGAATACGTTATTTCCGATCTCCCATTATACAACGAAATAATAAATTTTGACATCTTAAACGACCACGAACCTGACTCTGATCATAGGCCTTTACTTATAACTCTCAATTTTGTCATGCATAGAGTTCCCACAAAAAATAATACTTACAGCCAAAAGAACTTAATATTTGATAGAAATAAAAACGATCTCTTTCTAAATGAATTAAAAATTAATTTGTTTCCTTTATCTAGTATAGACAACATAGAAGACCTCTATCATAATTTTACTACGACCCTCTCATATTCTATTAACAAGTTCTCAATTGAAGTTTCAAATAATAAAAGAAATAGCGAAACCAATCCATGGTATGACAAAGATTGTAAAAGTGTGAGGAGAGCAATTAAGGAAGCTGTTGATGAATCTCTTAAAATGGACAAGATAAAAATATACAAACCCCTAACTAAAAGGAAAAAGAGGCAGTACATTCGTCAAAGACAGGAGAATCTCTTACACCTCTCTAAGGTAGCTCCTAAGAAATTTTGGAGGCAGATTTTGACTAGGAAGACTAAAGATACTAATAAAATTACTCTTCACGATTGGAATTCCTGTCTTAAAAAGATTTTTGAATCTCCAAATGTCATGGATAATTTGGAAACCCTGCTCACAACAAAAGAATTTTTCTCTTTAGAAGACATTAAGTTTGGGGTTAATCGCCTCGCTAATGGGAAAGCTAAGGACATTGAAGGTTACCAGGCAGAAATCTTAAAAATTGGAGGTCCTGTCCTCATCCCCGACATCCACAAGCTTTTCAATCAAGCAGTCAAGCAAGGGTTCCCTAAACCTTAGACTGAGAGCCTCATTATCCCTATTTTTAAAAGTGGGGATACAAATAACCCCTTTAATTATCGGACAATTATGATCAGCCCTCTCTTAGCCAAGTTATATGGTAGTATTTTGGAAAAGAAGTTAAGCATATGGCTTGAAAGTGAAGGTAAGCAGGGTAAAGGCCAACCAGGTTTCAGAAGGCATCACTCAACAACAAACCACCTCGTTACGCTTAGGATCATTGCGGAGGAATGTCGTAATAATAAATCCAATTTATTTTGTTGCTTTGTGGACTTTAGAAAGGCTTTCGATACGGTTCCTAGATACAACCTTTGGAATAGATTAGAAGAGCTAAAGGTTCCTCTCGAGTTGAGAGCTATCACTATAAGGTTATACGAGAATGTAATTGCCAAGCTAAAGAGTAATGAGGGGTGGTCGAAAGATATTAAGTGTAACATCGGAGTTAAACAAGGTTTCCCCCTCTCCCCTACCCTATTTGGCATTTACATCAATAAGCTTGAAGGCTATTTAGAGGAAGCAGGATGTGATGGCACGATCTTAGCTAGGATAGTCGTCATCCTTCTTCTCTATGATAACAATATTTTTCTTTTCGCCAGGTGCCCATCTGATCTTGATAAGCAACTCAGGCTTCTTAAGGATTTCTGCTCTACCATGGGTATGACTGTTAACAATGACAAAACAAAAGTTATGATTATCAAATCCAAGAAGGACACTTACGCTAATTTTATGTATGACAATAATAATCTGGAGGAAGTGTATTCTTACAAGTACCTAGGAATTGATATTCATCACAAGCTCAACTGGAACCATAGCATTGAAAAAAGGATTAATGGGGGCTGGAAAGCTTATTTTCGTCTTGAAAATAATTGTAAAAAGCAAACCTCGTAATGTGGGATAAAAAGAAGTTCTTGTTTGAAACTTTAGTCACTCATGTTATCTTATATGGCTGTGAGGTTTGGGGTTGCAACATGTCCAGAGAATCATGGAGAAAGATTGAGCAAATCCAGAAGCTTTTTATAACTTATAACCTGAAACTTAAAAGTAATACACCCTATCCTATTCTCCTTATAGAAGCAGGTCTTTCCCCTATTGAGAGCCTAGCTATGATTAGGTTTCTGTTGTACAAGGACAAACTCAATAACATAGACTATCATAGACTTCCTAAGCTAGCTTTAAATTACAGCCAAAACCACCTAAGGCTCAATCGGGGGTGGCATAAAGACATAAGGGCATGGTTAAACTATTGGGAGATCAACGAGAATGATGCATTGCAAAACATTAATAACATTAAAGATATTGTTACTTCTAGGTCCAAAGAAAAAATGTGGTGTGAGAAAGATTTAACAGGTAAAAGAAAATTAAGTTATTATAAGAAGGTCATCAACCCCACCCTAGAAGATCAAAAGTATCTCTCTATTTTAACTAGCTCAAAGAAGAAAATTAATATAGCAAAAACTAGAACGAATTCTCATGAGCTCCATAGTGAAACAAGTCATTGGGCAGTTCCTAAAACACCATGGATGGAAAGGATCTGCCATAGATGTGAAAATAAGAACATCGAGGATGAAAACCACTTCCTCTTAGAGTGCCCTGCGTAGAACCACATTAGATCTCATTTTCACAATCTTTGTTACAATACTAACCTTCCTAGCCTTTTACAATGTCAAAATTATAGTGAGCTCGAGAGGCTTCTCTCCAAGCTTTTTGAGCATAGGAATAAAATCTTAAATCAAAATAAATAATTTGCTTCTTTAGGTGCGATAGACCAATTTTTGGTCTGAGCGGACGTTAACCATCATCATCATCATCATCATCAAATTAAAAATAATAAAAATTTAACAAAATCAAATTAAAAATAATAAAAATCAAAGAAGGAAAAAAATCAAATTAAAAATAATAAAATTAAAGGAGAAAAAAAATATAAAATAATAAAAATTAAAGAAAAAAATATAAATAAACAAGAAAAATTATTAAAATTTAATTATTATTATCCAATTTTAAGGTCACGGCCAACCCAAACACCAAATTGGTGTAATGAGGCCCCCTTGTTTGTGGGACAAGGGACCCACCTTCGCGCAGTGATTTGACTGCTAAGTCTACGAAGTCATGTATACTCTACCCCCTCTGGTTTTGAACCTGTAACGAAAACACATGCTCTTAACCATTAAAAACTAAAATTAACAAATATAATTTAAAAATAAAAAAATATGAAGTCTCAAATTTAAAATTAATATTGACAAAATAACTTTTTTCAATGGAATTCACCAAAATCCTATAATATAATTTCAAGATATTTTTGTTATTTAAAATACATTTTTGAATGCATAAATAAATCTTGAAAAACCCTTAAAGCATTCAAATTATGCAGATTAAACAATTTAAATTCAAGATTTTTAAAATCTCTTTAAAATTACCCAAAAAAAAAAAAAAAACCATGAAAAAATAATTTCACCTATAAATTTAAACTAAACCTATATATATAATAAAAATATATATTTATAAATTGATACACCACAGCGATCTCGAAGGCAAGGGCTAACCAGCGTGCCATAGTGCATTAAATGCCCTGCTATATGCATGTTCTATAACAAAATAACACACAGCGTTTGGTGGCTACATAAATTAAAAATAAAAGTTGTGTATTATTTTGTTATAAAGCAGGTATGTACCAGGGCATTTAATGCCCTATGACAAATTGATTAGCCCTGGCCAACCTCAAACACCAAAAAATCTACAACACAACCATTACAACATTGATTGTACTTTCGGCACCTTGGCATGTGGTGCAATCAAGCCAGTACAACATTGGTCGTACTATCGGTCCTTTGGCATGTGCCCCAATCAAGCCGGTACAACATTGGTCGTAATATCGGTCCTTTGGCATGTGGCCCAATCAAGAGTCGACGACCCTCCAAGCATTAATCCTAATCGCAAACCATGAGCACACATGTTTTGTGTATATTTTGTGTCAATGGTGGACGCTGGGCATCGACCCTCAACCCAATTTTTTTTTTAAATATATATTTTTTATTTTTTATTTATATATTTTTAAATTTCGTAGTTTTAAATAAATTTGTTTATTTATAAATAAAAATAAATAAAATTTTGTTAGATTGCAGTAGCTCAATTAGAAACGATTGGAGTGAGAAGGTGCATATGATAAAGATGTAGTGTTACTAAATTATAAAAAAAAATTAATTATTTTTATTATTTAATTTTATTTTTTTTTTTTTAAATTTAGTTTTTTATTTTTTTTTCGTAATTTTAGATTTTTTTCCTTTTTATAGTTCAAGTGTTTAGAATTTTGAGAAAAATCTTCAACGAAAATCACATAGAAATATTTATTTTAAAAAATGAATTTAACCAAAAAAAAGCATCTATTTTAACTCTTAGTTTAAGGTTAAAAAAAAAAAATTGTTTCTTTCTATTTCAAAGCCCTTAAAAGAAAATTGTTTTTTTTCCTCCTAAAATCCTACAAATATCATTTTGTTTTGTGCTTTCTTCCTCTAAAAATCTTTTTTTGTTGTTTTTCCCCTAAAATATAATATTTTTGTTAAATTTCTTTGAAAAAAAAGTAAAATCATATATATAGTTTAAACAAAAATACAATGAAACAACATATTTTACCCTAATTCATTTTTAAATGGTAAAAATAGAAAGAAAAACAATCTTTTAAATGTGAAAATTTTCCCATTGAATATTTTCTCAATGACTCTATAGCTCTTCCATAAATTGCTCCAAGTTGTTTAACAAATGCTCCACAAGATTTGATGTGATGTCAGTAATAGAAAATATGAAAGTTAATATATAGCTAATATTGTGGGATTACTTTATGTTTTATTAAATGTGGGATTAAAATTAAAATTAAGGAAAATTTATATATATCTAAGATTATGGGTTTAGATTATTTTTAATGGAGAGGAATATTGCAGAGACTAGGGTTTGAGAGAATTTCTAGGTTTGTCTAAACTCAGGCTATGACTATGGTAAGTGAGTGGGAGGAATATTTTTTCTTTTGGTGCTGAGAGGTGGACATGAATCCCCCGAAGCGAGCGGGGTGGAAACCCCTCCCTTAGTAATGTTGTGTATGAAAATATTCAGAGAAATGTAGGTGGATTTGGAAATTTGGGGGCTAGTAGGAGCTCCAAGGAAACCTCAATTCTGAGGGCACAATGACATGCCAAACTTAGAGGAAGATGTATCCCAAAGGTGACAAAGAATATGAATTTTGTGACCCCCAGACCCAAATAGTTTGGAGGAACATCATAAAAGGATGGAAGACCAAGCTTTTATCTCCAAATTTGTAGGAGGGTGGCCAACTAAAAAGGAAATAGAGAGATGGATTCAATAAAAGTGGCAGCCAAAAGGGGAGATGCACTTAAGACTAGGACCGAAAAGGTTTTTTGTGTTATCTGCTCACATTTGGAGGACAAAAATAGGGTTTTCAAGGGAGGTTCCTATTTTTTTAATAACGTGGGTTTATATATGAGGCATTTTGAAGAGTGTTTTAATCGAAAAAATGAGGAATTTATGGTTGCCCCAATATGGATCAGACTCTACTCCCTCTAGTTGATTATCCCATAAATTTTGGAGTGAATCGGAAATGTCATCAATAATTTTGTGAAGTTTCAAAGGTCACCAAAAGGGGGCGCAATATGTCATATGCAAGGATTTGTGTTTACATGAACATCTCCCAACCCTTGCTAGAGTTTATCGACCTAGAATATCAAGATGAGGTATGGCCTTAACCCTTGTATTACGAGCATGTTCGGTTTAGATGTCATCAGTGTTATGATCATGTTCATTTTATTTGGGACTTCCCACTTAGAAAAAAGGAACAACATGAGTTAGGGATGCTTGCACCATTGGATGGTTTCACTAGAGTAACATCTAGGCATAGAAACCCTAGAGGGTAGAAGGTTGAGCAAACTCAAAAGCAAGTGGAAGATAAAAATGCATTCGTAGTTCTGGAAGGAATGGAGAAGGTTTTCTCATTTCCAGAAGACATCACCATGTCAAATAAAATGATAACGAACTTGGGGGATAATTAAACTCAAAATAGAAATTCACCAGAAGAAGAGTCAGAGCTTGAAGGTTTTCTAGGATTATCGAGTATTGGTGAAGTCTTTCCCCCGATGAAGGAAAACATTGAAACCTTGGGGGAAAGAGGAAAATTTAATGGTTAATCTCATCAATTGTTGGGAAATGCAAAACCTGTCAGAGTTGCCATTGGACTAGAAGGAACTCTACGAACATGACTATCTCAGATGGAAAGGCCAGGGTGGGGTGCAAGAAGTTGGGGGTAGTGATTCAATAAGTTTGAATGACACAAAGGATAAGAGCAAAGACTTGTTGGTGAAATAATTCAAACAAAAAGGGAGAAGAATGGTGAGAGAAGCTCTTTGGAATACTAGAGAAAAACTCATTAACTCTAGTCAAGTCACTGCCCTATCGGAGTTCTACTAGGAATCTCAAAATTGGTCTCAATGAAGTTGATGTCGTCAAATATTAAGGGTATAAACAGAAAGGGGAAGCATATATATTTGAGTGATAGGATAAACACAGAGAAACTAACCTTGGTTATTTTGTGGGAAACCAAGGTTTCGATGGAAAAAATGTGAGAGATAGGCGAAAAATGTTGGAAGGGAAGTGAAATATCAACCATTAATACTAGGGAAAGTGTTGAGGGTTTAGAAATTTTGTGGAACCCGTAAGAAGTGATATTCCGGGACTAGATGGCAAGTTCCAGGATTTTGACAGGTATTTTTAGATATCTTGGCTCGAAGCAAAAGGTGAGCTTGATGGTCGTGTATGGCCCTAATGTGTCTAGAGAGAAGACAACGTTTTTGGAAAACCTAAAGTCACATGAGAGACTAATTCGGGACCATATATGGATTGTGGGGGGAACTTTACTCTTATAAGGTCTTTGGAAGAGAAAAAGGGAGGTGTTAAGAGTCCTCTACCTTTATGGATCTTATCTAGGAGTGAAGGCTAGTAGATATTCAAACCCACAACAACATTTTTAGTTAGAATAACCAAAGGGTTGGCAAAAATCAAGTGGCCAGTAATCTAGATAGATTCATGGTTAGTAGAGAGAGAAATGAGGCACTGATGGCAGAAATCTTTTTTAAAGAAGTTGAGGATATGGTAGGAACCATACCCTGAAACAAAGCTCCTAGCCCAAACAGTTTCACCTTGGACTTCCATAAGGCATGTTGGAGTTTCTTTGGAGTAGAAATTCATGAAGTAATTGAGGAATCCAAGAATTTGTAAATGATGTGAGTAGGTCTGAATGCCACATTTATAACTCTAATTCCCAAAGCTAGGAAATCAGAAGACCCCAATGGCTTCTCAACTAGTGTTTTACGTAATGTAATTTACAAGATAATTACCTTCATCATTTTTAATCACTTAAAGCCTTTATTAAAAGATTTAATTTCAAAAGAAAAAATTGGTTTTGTGGGGGGTGATCAAATATAAAATGGCATTATTATATCCTATGATATTATTCATTCTCTAAAAAGTTAAAAGAAGTTAGGTGTGATGATAAAGCTGGACCTGTCAAAGGATTATGATAAGATTAGTTGGGATTATTTATTGTTGATTCTTGATGCTTTCGGATTCTCCTAGAAATGGATTTCTTGGGTGTGACCTCTCATTTCTACCCCTTTTTAATATATTTTGGTTAATAACTCTCTATCTAGAAATTTTAGCCTATATAAAGGGCTTAGACAAGGGGATTCGTTGTCCCCATTTTTGTTAATTTTGGCTACAAAGGGGTTGGGAATACTTTTCAAATTCGCCTATGCCAAGGGGGAGTTAATAGGTTTGCGCCTATTTGGAGATAATCTCCCTGTGACACATCAACAATTTGTAGATGATGTTTGTTTATTTGACCAGCCCAATATCAAGGAAGCGAAAGATATCCACTCTTTGCTCTCAATCTTCATGGAAGCTTCATGTATGGTCATTAATAATGATAAAACAAATGTTTTCTTTTTTAATTGTAAAGAATCGATCCAACGTCATTTATCCACAGTGATAGAATTTTGTATAGCCAGTCTTCCCTCAAAATATTTGGGGGTGCCCTTGGTCCTTAATCCCAAAAGAATCTCGTATTGGTAATATATCCAAAATAATATCACAAGTAAAATCAATAATTGGGATTTTAGATATTTTTTAAATTTGGATGGTCTAGTAACGCCCACAAAGTCAATGCTATAGGCTATTCCAATATATCAGATGTTAGTCATGCCAACGCAAAAAACAATCTTGAAGGACCTCAATTCCAAATGGAGGGAATTTTTGTGGCGGGGGTCATATAAGGCGAACAAATGGTAGTTGGTGGCATGGGAAAAAATCGGTTTGTCAAAGTAAGCTGGAGGTTTGGGTATGAGAGATTGAGAAACACTAAGCAAAGCTCTAGGAACCAAATTGTGGTGGAGATGAGTGTTAGGGGGGAAATAATTATGGAAATAAATTTGGTCAAAAAAATCCTCAGGAGTCTCAAGAGGACCATCTTAGGCTAAACTTGAACATCCCAGGGTGAGCCTTATGGTTGTGGACTCATGATAATAGAAATGTTGTGAAAAAGTATGCTTTTTGGGAAATTAGGAATGAATAATTTTCTCTATTTTGGGGGGATGCTTGCCAGCAACTCCAAAAACTTAAAGACATAGAGGATCTAAATGAGTTGAAATATTTCACCTCCAAATTATGTGAGTTTAGGGTGGTTGATTTCTGGAAATTAGAGTAGGATTCAATGCACTAGCAGCCATCGAAATTCGAAGAGGATTGGCCATCTTCTCCATAGGATTCTCCATGGGGGAGTCTCAAGGAGGAATTACTGGAAATAAGAATAAGATTTGTGCAATACCAAGATAAGTTGAGATAGGGCTTGAAGCCCGAAGGCATGTTCACCTTAAAGGAAGCATATTCTCTCATTGTTAGCCATCTAAAATTAGACAAAGACTTAATCTAGCAAAAGCTCTGGTTTGGACAACATTAGCCTAAAATCTCTCCTTTTCTCTGCTTGGTGGGCAAGCATAGAATATTACTCATCTGGGACCGCATTAGGAAAAAAGGTTTCAAAGAGCCTTCCCCTTATTGTCTCTATAATTCAGAGGAAGAGACTATGGAGCACTTGCTAAATACTTGTTTTTTCACAGAAAAGATTTGGTCTTATATTCCAGTCACTTTTGGACAAGCCAATCGAATCAAAGAGGATATCATGTCTTTGCTTGGCCAATGGAATGTGTCCTTTTCTTTGAATTATATAGTCAACAGGGGTTGGATACTGGTGGGGGGATTTATTCTTTGTATGTTGTAGAAGGACATAAATGCAAGAATATTAAAAAAAAAGGGGGAATCTGGAAGTAATAACAGGAGTGATAAAATAGAATATTAGGGAATCAATATTAGCAACATCCTGGATGGGAGAGGATTAAAAGGTGGTTGGCATGGAAGTTGATATTCTAGAGAAATTGGTGTTAAATCAAAATATGTGCTTTCCTCGAAAGGTGGTGTTAAGGGAGTTGAGTGCCTAGTCGTAGTGTCAAGTTAGTGCCCCCCCTCCCAAAACGAATTTATTAAATTAAATTTTGACGAGGTGTCAAAAGGAAGTCTTGGGCTTGCTAGCTTCGGGGTTGTCTTCAAATATTGTATCTCTACAAACTTGATGGTCTTCACACATAGTTGTGGTTCGACTAGTAATAATGTTGCGTAGTTTCGGGTGCTAGAAAGAGGTCTCCAGATCACCATTAGAGAAGGATTTATATTATTACAAATAGATGGGTATTCTCAGATCACAATCAATTGTGCACAAAGATTGATAAATGGGAAACCTCCAGGTAAAGTAGATCAGGGTTGGAGGCTGGAAGGTTTAATTGAGAGCATTCATGATTTTATTAGAGAATTGGAATATGGCATTTCTGATCATTCCAAAAGAACGGGCAAAACGATTGTAGATTTCCTGGCTAATTTGGGCTGTCAATCTAGAGAAGTGGATGTGAATGTGACTTGGCCTCCCTCTTCATAGGTTGCATGGGAGGAGTCACTCGAAAGCTTACTAGAGGAAGATGTGGCTACCCCCGATGGGGGTGTAAATGGTGATGAGACGAGAGTATTGGGGGTAGTGCCCACCACCTCCTACTTGCACCGAGAGTGTAAATGGTGATGAGACGGGGGTGTAGGGGGTAGTGCCCACCACCTCCTAGTTGCACCGAGAGGCTTTCTACAACCTAATACATGAGGGAGATGTTGTCACGTAACGTTACATTAAATATATGTGTGTCCGTGTGTGTGTGTGACCTAATATACGTATATGCAAGAGATGTTATGTGTAAAGTTACTTTAATATATGTATATGCAAGAGATGTATATGTGTATGCAAAAGATGTAGTGCGTAATGTTACTTAAAAAAAAAAAAAAAACGTTACTTGAATTTTCACTTTTATTTTACATCAAACTTTATATAATGAGATAAAGTAATTTAAAAACAAAGCATAACAAAACTTTTTAGTATGAGGGATAAATGTAATTTCTTTATTGAGCTGAGATCTAATGTCTATAGTATGCTAGAAATGTGTAACGTAAAGTAATATAATGTTAACATTTTGACTAGGTCAAAATAAAATTAAAATATGGTAGATGTGTAATTTAATGTAATGTAAACATTATAACTTTGTGAAAATAAAATTAAAATAACTGAAAATAAAAAATAAATAAATAAATAACCCTATAAAAATTAAATAGTAATAAAAAATGACTCATGGAATTCCTCTGTAATATAATTTATTTAAGGGGGGTTAAATTAGCCTAGATTCATGTTAGTTTGATGTTATATTTAGATACATAATTAGTTGTAGAAAATAATGGCGTTCAATCCATGTAGCCTATAAAGGTAAAATAATGGCGTTGAATCCATGTAGCCTATAAAGGTAAAATAATGGCGTTGAATCCATGTAGCCTATAAAGGTAAAAAAAAATTATGGATATGTTGGCACTGGCCATTTGTCTGCAGAGGTGGGGAAATATTAGGAAAAATGTAATTATTACATTTTATCAAATATTTTTGCCTGCCTCCATCCACTTTTTACTAAATTATATTGGATAAAATATAATACTATAATATTACATTTTACCCAATATTTCCCCTCAGTGGGTCCACTTCTTATTGTAATTTTTTTTATTATTTGTAATTTAAAAGTAAACAAACTCAACTATAAAATTAGTAGGCCTGAGGGGAAATATTGAGTAGAATGTAATATTTAGGGTGGGGTGTAGCCTGAAATATTAGGTAAAATTTAATAATATTACATTTTAATTAGTATTTCCCCCTCATGCAATTCACTTTTTGCGTCGTTGCTCTACAACCCAATATAGGGCACATGTGTAGATGTAATGTAAGTAAGCATTTGTAATGTTGGCTCAATTGTAATCAATATATTTGTAATAATTAATATATATGTGTTCCACTATAAATTTAATTAATAAGTGGATAAAAACTTAATATTTACAATATGACAAGATTCTTAATCATGAATATTTACCATGGATATTATTAACTTCTAAGTAGGTTTTTCTACAATACCATGGGCCAATACCCACAAGAGAAAGATAGAGAGGGAGAGAAGGGAAGAAAATTATAAGCCATGGGCTAATACCATGGTTTATCAATACCATGGGCCATCTAGACTTTTAATTATTATGTTATGGATCTAGGCTTTTAATTATTCTCTTACGATACCATGGGCCAATACCATGGCTTATCAATACCACATGCCCAAAACCATAACTTATTTTAAAATCAAAATATTTTACAAATACTTTAATTTAATTTATTTTATAACATTTTAATTAAATCTAAGAGCAAAAAAGTTATAATTATTTTTTAGGTATAATCTAAAACCCTCCATCCTCCAACTATAACAATATTCCCATAGAGATTAAATGGAGGTTTTAATAAAATAAAAATGAGAATATATATATATATATATATATAATAATATATATATTTATAAAGAACCAGGATAGAGCATTGAAAGTGATTAAAAATGGTAGAGGAAATATAAGTGCATGATTCTTTTAAGTTTTTTATTATTGTATTTCCTTTTAACCTGATGACCAAAAATATAGGTTTAATTTTTTACAACCAATTATGTTTTTATTTTTATTTTTATTTTTATTTTTTATTTTTTATTTAGATACTTTCTTAAATACAATACAATGGGATCATATTTAAGAAAGAGAGTGAGATGGAAGGGGGAATAGAATGAGGGAGAGAGACATAGAGGTGGGAGAGACACTAAGAGAGAGAAAGGAAGATAGAGAGGATGGGAGAGAGGGAGGGAGAGGTATGGATTTGGAGGGGGAAAGAGAGGGAGTGAAGAACAAAGACATTAAGAGATAGAGGTGGAGAGAGAGAGGGAGTGACAAGGGAGAGATGAAGATGGAATGAGGGAGAGAGGAGAAGAGGGAAGAGAGATTAAAGGAGAGGAAAAATATAGGGAAATGAGGGGAAGAGAGAGACAGGGAGACATAGATATGGAGGGGGGAGAGGGAGAAGGAGAGAGGGAGGGAGATAGTGACAAAGTTGGAGGGTGTATAGAGAGAGAGTGTATGATGGGGGAGACGGAGGGAGGTGGGAGAGAAGGGGAGAAAGAGGAAGGAAAAAGAGAGATGACTTGAGAGAGAGGAGAGAGATAGGGGGAGAGAGATATGAAGTTGGAAGGGGAAGAAATACATAGAGAGAGAAAGGTGGAGAGGGAGTGTAAAGGGAGAGATGGAGATTCAATGAGGGAGAGAGAAGAGCAAGAGAGAGAGAGAGAGAGAGAGAGAGAGAGAGAGAGAGAGAGAGAAGGAAAAGATAGAAAGGGAGAGGAAGAGGGAGGGGGGGAGAGAGAGAGATTGTGTATCTTTTGAGGGTGAGAAGGAGAAACAAGGGGAGATAGATATATATATGGGGCAGGGGAGAGGGTAGAAGAGAGAGGCAGAGAGAGGGAGGGAGGAAGAGAGATAGATGGGAGATAGAGACATAGATGGAGGGGGTAGAGAGAGAGAGAGAGAGAGAGAGAGAGAGAGAGAGGGAAGAGATATAGAGGGAAAGGAATAGGAGAGATAGATAAATATGGGTAGAGAGAGAGAGAGAGTTACATGAGTCTAGTGGACTTAGATAGAGAGACAAATAAGGAGAGATGGAGGGAGGTATAGATATAGATGGCAGGGGGAGAGAGGGAAGAAGAGAAAAATAGAGAAAGGGAGGGAGAGGTAGATAGAGAGAGAGGGAGGGGAAGAGAGAGAAGGAGAGAGGGAGTGAGATAGACACATAATGGAAGGTGGAGAGAGAGGGAAAAAGAAAGAGACACACGGAGACAAATACAGACATAGAAGTTAGATCTATAAAGTCATGAATATTTTGTATTTTCACTAAAATAGATGTATTGATTTAAATGTAGTTGTTGATTTCTAATCATATTTGATCACATGCACTATATGCATTGATTTCAGTGTATATGTTGATTTATAATCCTATTTAATACCTTACACTAGATGCATTTATTTCGGTGTCGATGTTGTTTTCTACTCCTATTTGATGCTTGCATAGGATGCATTGGTTTCAGTGTAGATATTGATTTCTAATCTTATTTTATCGCTTGCACTAGATGTATTTATTTCAATGTAGATGTGGATTTCAAATCCTATTTAATACCTTACACTAGATGCATTTATTTTAGCGTAGATGTTTCTTTCTACTCATATTTGATTACTTGCATTAGATGCGTTGGTTTCATTGTAGATATTGATTTCTAATCTTATTTGATTTCTTGCACTAGATGCATTGATTTTAATATAGATGTTGATTTCTAATCCTATTTGATTGTTTGCACTAGATGCATTGATTTTACTGTAGATGTTGATTTTTTATTTAATGCAACTAGATGTATGATGTACATTAATTTCAAAGTAATTAGATTAGTAGTGTGAATTGATTTCAGTGTAAGCACATCTCTGCCTCCTCCATCTATATCTCTATCTCCCATTGTCTCTCCTTCTCTATCTCTCTAGCTCACCCCATAAACATACACACTCTCTCTCCATATCTATCTCTCTCTCTCTCCCTCACTCACTTTCCCCTCCTTATCTCTCTCTCTCTTCCCCTTCTCTCTCTCTCTAACATTTCTCTCTCCATATCTATATCTCTTCCTCCCTCCCTATCTTTTCCTCTCTATTCTTCCCTCTCTCCCCCCCATCTATATCTCTATCTCCCCTTGTCTTTCCTTCTCACCCCCAAAACATACACACACTCTCTCAATGTAAGAACATAAAAAAAAATCATGACGTGCATTGACTTATTTGTTACAGTAATTCAACCATAAATACAATACTTGAATTTTCATCCCAAATAAAATGTTTGCTTACCCGAAATGTTTTCTTCTTGAAACTATAAACTATTTATAATTGGATACATTCTTATTATTCCTATTTTCCATCATTCAACATTATTAATTACTTTGCATTGAAATGTGGTAATAGGAAATAACTACCATTGAAAATTATTTGGGGTTTAACACTCCATAAGTCACAATGATTGACTTTGGAGAAAACTACTATTAATATTGGAGAGAAATAGAGACAAGGTATATTGTTTACTATAGTAGCTCGGGTTAAATATTTGAATGGTCTATGATTCCAATTATTGTTTTCATATGATCGATATGAGAAAATGAAAAAACTAATAGGTGTGACAATAAGAACAGTGAATAAGATAGTTTCAGATTGATCGCAATGAAGATTGTTTGTAATTGATTATATTCTTAATATTCACATTTTCTATCAATCAAAATTATTACATTGATACTTTGCACTCAAAATTTTTATTTCATCATTCAAGTTACTAACAATCTCTCTCATCTCAACAAACTGAGGTAACTCAGAAAATTTTAAATTAAATTGACTAAATTATTCTGAGACATATTTAGCATATTTAAAATGATCAAAATAATTAGATGTTCAACAAATTTTTTTGTATGACCGCACACGACTGAAACGAGCCTAGTTCTATCTTAACATTGGATCTATCAAGCACCGAGAGGGATCAAATCTCTCGAGGTGCAAACCTTTCCTCAAGTTTTACACTCAAAAAATAGTTTTGGACCTCAAGATATTTGATCCCTCTGGGCGCTTGATAGAACTGGTGTTAAGATGGATCTAGGATGGTTGGAATGTGCATTTATAGCCTGCATGTAGGGAGATGCAGGTATACAGTTGGTGGAGATTATTTCGGTTTGGCATGAGGAAGGTTTTGGATATCATTAGAGATATCAAGAGAGGAGGAGAGGGTTCCTTTGTCTCTCTTTGTTTGTTAGTTTTATGTGTCATGGGGGTGGTGAGATTTTGGTTTTGTTGCGGAAGTGTGTTTCAGAGAAGCTCTCTTAAAGGTGGAGGTTTCTCTCGACAATGTGGTTAGAGGCTCGGTGTTCTGCTGGTGAAATTTCTTATTGCTTACTCTGGTGCAAACATTCAATCCTTTGTCCTGTTTTATGTGTCTCCTTGGTTTTTGAAATAACTGTGGTGCGGGGTTATTATGCTTGGGTTAGGGAGTTCGTCTGGTAAAGCTAAGTTCTAGGTCAAAGATAGAGGTCAATGGTCCATTTCTATCAATTGGTATTAGTTTAAAGGAATTGTGTCTTTGGGGTGCTTTGAGAGTGTTAGATGTTTTGAGATATAGAAGGTTTTTATTTGTAAAGTTTAGAAGCCTAGTGTCGGGTTTCTTTTTAGCAAGCTACCATGCCACCTTTCTTTCATTCAAGGTATGTGGTCTCATGTTTTTTTTGGACATTTTGTGGTGTCTCATGGTTATGGGTTGGGAGAATTATGTCGGTGGAGATAATTCTCTTATTGTTTGTGTTGGCGTCTTGGTAGAGTCAGAGTCTTTTGGTAGAGATACGGGGATGGCATTGTTGGAATAAGGTTTGGTCATCCAATTGGGTCGTCGAGTCCCTTTTTGTGTTACTTTGTAGGTCATGGGATTTTCAGTGCATGCTCAAGGTTCTCCCCTGGTCCAGCGATGATGCCTCCTAGATAGAGGATGTGTTGCAAACGTGGGGAAAGTGGTTGTGCTCCTTAAGGACAATGAAGGGCCAAGATCTTTGCCTAGGATTCAACAGCCACTTACTTCAATGGTGTTCTGTCAAAGAAAAGAAAGGAAATTGGAAGTTAGAGACTCTAACTGGAGTCAAACCCTAATCTCACCTTTTTTTTAGCTCTTAGAGGATACCTTGAGTTGGGTTGATAACCCTGTTCATACTAGGGGCAAGAAGAAACAATATTTGAACTCCATTTCCCTACACTGGAAAATTAAAACTTTGTTAGGCATGTTTCTTAAATACAAGCAGATAGAGAAATATAATGTCTTCTCCTCCCTGGAAGACATCAAACGCATGCTTATAAACCAAATGTTTCTCTTGGACAACATTGAATTCTTGCCTGGATCATATGGAGGGCCACATTGCATTTGAGTGTGACAGTGGTGATCTCTTGGACCCTCTAGGTTCAAGCACGAGAGCATCGGCTACAACCTCTTCCTCTGAGAATGAATAGAGCCATAGCAGGTTGGAAACTTTGTTTGGAATTTATGAAGTTGGTCTCAGTCCTTGTTATGGGATTTTTTGTTGGCTCATAGTTGTTTTGCTTGGTTGTATTAATGATGTATGACCATGGCTTACTCTTATTTGGCAATGTTGTTGGTGGTTTCTCAATAAACAGACCTTTATGCCTAGTATGCTTGAATGGTTTGTAGGGGTATATGTATGTTTAGTCTCAGTTGCCTTTGTTTGGTCTACAATGTGTTGGGTCTTTGGTGAATCAATGCTATGTGCCTGTTTTGGTGTGGGAATGGTTACTTTTTATTTCGTGATGTTTGGGTTTGGTTATCTATGTTATGGTAGTGATGTTGGAGATCTTATGTTCGTCATGCTTGTGTCTGTATCGGTTTCTCTCATGGGTAATAGAAGATTATCTCTATGCTCAATGTGTCCTTCGATACTTGGTTTTGGCATGGGTCATATAATGACGAATTGTAAATCCTCAAGAAGAAGAAAAAAATCAATGTAATTTTGCAATTTGGTTTTTTTATTATACAAAGGTCCAATTTACAAAAAAATAAAAAATAAATAAAAGACATAATGGGTTTAGATTAACTTTTGTTAAATGTGCGATAAAAAATAAAATATAAATTGTAAAGAATAACTTAATTACCTGGTTAATGTTAAATAATTAAAATGAAAATTTTATTTCATTTTTGAAGGAAACAACTAAAGGAAAAATTGTGTGGAATTTTTTGAATAGAATGTAGGGTCAAAAATTTTTAAGAAAAAAATTAGTAAAATGTTTTGGAATAAATTTTTGGAGAGAAATTTTTTAAATGGAAATTTTGGATGGAAATTTTTCAAGCAAAATTTTTAAGGTGGAATTTTGGAGGGAAATTTTCATTATTTGAGTTATAAATTGTCATTGGGAGAGGGCATTTGTATCATTCAACATCTTCTGTGAAAGGTCATGGATTTATGTGATAATGAAGTTTCTATTTCTGCGATATCAACATCTTGTTCATGCAACAACTCTATTCATATTGATGAATATAAAAGGAATGATTTTACTAGGAATAGAGAGTCAAATTTTTCACTTAGTGAGGAGTTTGATGAAAGTACAAGTAATGAAATTGATCAAATTGATCAAGAAATTCCTAATCCTAAGGATTACAGAAGCACCACTAATGAAGGGGAGGATGAATAATTTCCTCCAAACAAGAATCTTAGAGGCATAGATGAGGATAATGCATTTTATCTAAGTCAATATTTCAAAGGCATTCATGATGATAGTGAACTTCTTCCAAGTGTTGATTTAAAAGGAACAAAAGAGGATGATTAAGGATTTCCTCTGAGTGAGGATTTCAATGGAACAGATGAGGATGGTGAAGGATTTTCTACAATGGTGATTTCAAAAGCACCAATGACGATGATGGATTTCCTCCGAGCGAGGATTTCAATGGAAAAGATGAGGATGGTGAAGGATTTTCTACAAGTGATGATTTCAAAAGCACCGATGACGATGATTGATTTCCTCTGAGCGAGGATTTCAAAACAACCAATGACAATGATGGATGTTCTCCAAGTGAGTATTTCAAAAGCATAGATGATGATGATGGATTTCCTCCAAGCAAGGATTTCAAAGGCACAGACAATGATGGTGAAGAATTTCCTTCGAGCGAGAATTTCAATGGAATAGATGACGATGGTGAAGGATTTCCTCCGAGCAAAGATTTAACAATCACTGATGACGATGATGGATTTCCTCCAACGAAGGATTTCAAAAACATCGATGATGATGATATATTTATGTCGAGTGATGATTTCAAAAGTACTGACGATGATGATGAATTTCCTCCGAGTGAGGATTTCAAAGGAATAGATGAGGATGGTGAAGGATTTCCTCCAAGCGAGGATTTCAATTTCACCAGTGATGATGATGTATTTACTCGAAGAGAGGATTTCGAAGGCATAGATGATGATGATGATGATGATGATGGTGATTGACTTCCACTGAGAGAGGATTTCAAAGGATCAGATGATGATAGTGAATAATTTCTTCCAATTGATGATGGTAAAGAATATTCTCTAAGAAATGATGCTAATGAATTTCCTGACATATTGAAAAATTATCATAGTGAGGATAATATTCCTTCTAATGATGATGAAAATGCTTGTAGAGAGGGTAATGAAATGATGGATATGTTGCAATCAAATTTTGTATCTAGGAGTGGGACTAAACTCTTTTATATCAATCCAAGATATTTCAGTGATATAATGTCGAGGAAATAATATCTCACAACAAGCTATATCATTGAACTAATTTTATGTTAATGTTGTCAAAAGGATTGCTTGAAACATATAGATTTCAAGTATTCATTGGAGAAAAGGAAGAGATATTTTTCAATGAATTAAAGCATATGAAATTCATATTTAGATGGGTGCATGCAATCTACATTGACAAATTATGATTATTATATTGGGAATTTATTATTTTGTAGAAAGGCTTTCAAAAAATTGCATTCAATTTGTAACTTTCGACTATTGAGAATCCAAACAAAATTGAAAAAGATCCCACATTTTATTCAAAAGTACATCATAGATGAGAGACTACAATGTCATGGATGGAAGGCTTCTTTTCAAAACATTGAGAGCGTATTCCAAATAGAGACAAAATATATATTCCAGAAAGTTTCTTGAGATGATAAATATACAACTTATACAAACAATATGTAGAAGATATTGAAGGAGATAGTATATCCATATTTTATGAGGATATGGAAGAAAGAATTCAACAATGTCTATATTTCTAAGATGTCAAGGATGGGAGTTTACGGTACTTGTGTTTCTCTTAAATCAAAAAGGGATAAATGTCAAGGGGAAGAAAGAGGTATGTTTTACAACATTATTTCTTAAAATTGAATAGTTATTAACTATGAAAATGCATTTATTAATAGGTCACTTTTATGTTATGTGTAGATTCCAATGTCAAAGCACTTCAATCAGCAATTAAGTGAAAGGAAAAAAATGTATAAGCATCGAAAGAAGTTTTATGATAATCCAAATAAATATTTAGTTTTGATAATTGATATTTTGGACAAAAGAAAACACTTCTACCACATTTTCTCTGCACGCCAAAAAAATATAGGAGGAAAATTTTATTCAGTTTCATTTGGTCGGTTGTATGGTATTTAACGGGAAAATGTGTCCAACGGTTTACTTCACAACTCTAGATATTCATAATGATGAAAATATTACCATAACCATAATTCATGATGTGTTTGCTCAATTGTTTGCTAATCTTTCTGAATTTTTGTATCTACAATTAGACAACAATAGTAGGGAAAATAAAAATCAAATTATATTTGGATATCTAAGCATGCTTGTTGAATTGGGAATTTTTCAAAAGGTAAAGGTTGGCTTCCTTATTGTTGGGCACACACATGACCATATTGATTAGATATTCAGTAATTTTTCAGTAGCGTTGAGGAGTAAGGATGTTGGGAGCCGGCCATCATTAATTGAATATATTAAAATCGTACATTTAGGAGCCTAATTTTCACATGTTGGAAAAAAATATTGGCACAAAAAGATTTATTCTCAGATCGCATGGTGAAGAGAAAAGCATTGAACAGATTAATGACATTAGCTTCCAACATCAATTTTGTATCAAAAAAATTGATGGAAAAACGCTTATATGGGGCAAGAATTATTCAACTACTGCAGAATGGGGGTCATATCAAGTTTAGCATTTTTAAAGTTCATTCCAGATCATCCAATATTTTCATCAGATCTATTGTTATTACAACCAATTATTGAAATCCATAATGCATGAAGGAATAAGAGAGATACAAATTATTATTTATGCTTGGAAGAAATTAAAAAATCTATTAGAGATACATATGAATACTTTGAAGTTGCTAATTCAGTTTGGTGGGTGTATTTTTTCAATGACCAAAGTGACATCATTTCAAGATAAAGAAATGAAAATACAAGTTTGAAGATTCCATTTATTCGGCCCCAAAATATGCCAAATGAATATAAGGAAAGAAACATTTTTTAACAACAACAATCTCAAGGTATTATTGATTCTTCACAGGTAAAGGAAAGAGAAATGTATATTAGTTATAGAAGATCATGTGAACAATGTGAATCCATGGAATACCTTTACAAGGGTTTTGTGCAAAATGTTAAGGAGGGTGACATGATCGCAATGTTAGCAGATGAAAATCCACATGGTTATCCATTCTAGGTTGCCAAGGTTAGAAAGGTAATTAAAGAAAATGAAGAAATTATAGCAGTTTAATTACATTGGTATGCCACATATTTACACCCATTGAATGGCGTGTACAAGCCATAGATGGTGGTTGATAAACAAATCAGTAGAAATAGAAAAAAAAGGGTCCAAATATAATCATCGCCACACTGACCTCTTAAAATTGGAGGATGTTAACACACTTGTTTATGACTTCAATTTAAAAAAGGGAGGAACTCTTCACTTCATGACCATAGAGATTATCAATAGGTTTCTACCATGAGAAATAGTGTTAAGATGGGAGTTTTGTCAACCAAGCCATAAATCTAAAAGGCTTTTGACATTTGAAATGGTGGGAATACATGTTGATGTTGAATGGTGTTGTCATTGATGCTAATGTTCTCTTTGAAAGCTTTTAATATTTGTCTATGGATGGCATTGATTGGAAGCTCCACTAGTTAAGAAACCCTTGAAGGATGTGAAGCTCCTGCAGTGTAGCCATGATGCCCTGCATTTGATGAGGAATTTGGATGTGAGGATCAATAAATTTGCAGGAAATACCATCTTCATTTAATTCTCCTCGTCATGTTGATTCCAATAGTAGGTGGAATTCCTCATAAATACTCATTGTTGATGTGATATGTTCAATCAAAGCTAGTGCCCCATATGTGTGGTCAAGAAGCCTCAAATTGATATTGAAATTCAGCTTGATGATTGGACAAATGTTGAAATAATTTTGTTTATTATTGTATGGTTTTATCTTCCCTCCAAACAAGGATTATTCTTGCCCAAATTGGTGTCAATATTTGATCATAGCGAGGACTAAAACAATATTTAAAATTATGCATCATTTTCTATGATTATTGTCAAGTTGGTCTCTAATTAAAATCTTTTTGCTAGAGATCAGGTTGGCACCCTTTAAAAAAAATGGATTTTTTTGTTAGGTCAGCTTCATGTTTTGTGGGCATGTTGGCCCCCCTATTTAGCCCCTTCTTCCATTATATATATGATCTCGAATTCCTCCATCAAGCACACACTTGTACGCATATATTAAGTGAATATCTTCTGAGGCTAGGAGCAAAACATATATTCAAAGAAACGTTGAGTTTTGAATGGTTTTGGGCTTGTATTGTTTAAATTTTCTTGTTGAATTTTGGTTGGGTTTATTACAGATTATGCGGCCATATACAACACATATTTTTGCATTTGTTTGAGGTTACTTTGTAGGAGAAATAAGGCTAATTCGCACATGTTTTGAGCTCCGATGTTATAGATATCCTAGGAATGTTTCTGAGGCCAATCTCGGCTTGGTCTAAGGCCTAATTTAGTCCCCTCCTGAGGTAAAATTTTAGCCCCCATTCTGAGACCAATCTTTGTGCCATTTTAGACCCATTAAAGCAGGTTTCCTGAGGCCATTTTGGACCCTCTGAGACAGGTTATCTGAATCCAATCTTTGCCAAATTTGAAGTATTTCTGAGGCATATTCTGAGAAGTTTCTAGGGTTGATATGAGGATAATTTAAGGTAGATTCGAGCTGTTTTTTTAGGTTGGTATGAGCTTGTTTAAGGGCATCTCATAGGTTGTAGAAGGAACCCTAATATGGTCAGGGGAAAGGCCTATTCTGCCCACAGTTCTAGGATGTGTTTAGGCCTATAATCAACTGCAGAAAAAAGAAGCACTTCAAGCTATTAGAAAGAGGTTGAGTTTGAATATGTGTAAGCATTGACTTTTGATGTTATTCTAATGTTATTTCCAAGTACAAAGGTTTACATTTTGAAGATAGTTTGATGATAGATGTAGAAATCTTGAGTGGATGTGTAATGTGATAAGGATAACAATACTACTATTGTGACTAAGAAATGTGACAAGGATCACGCTAACATAGAGTAAGGGAGAAATTTTGTTGAGATGTTTGAGCTTCTCGCCGTCATATAAGGTCTGACTTTGTGACAGAGTTTTCCACAGAGATATTTCCCAGTACAATCAATGTTGATGAGGATATCTACTATTATATTATTGTTAACATAATGCTTACCAAGATAAGTACGGCTTGCTTCACGTGAGTGAATTATTATGGTGCTTGATGAATATTTTACTACTAGAGATATGCCATGTGATATTTGTTAGATGAGTTGTTGATGAGGATAATTGTAGTGACTATTGAGGCGTTGATGTTGAGTTATATTATGATTGTTTCTTGATGACTAAGTGTCGTGTTGTGAAGCTAAGAATAAAGATTGTGTTGAACAAGAGTTGTCATATCAGAACTTGGATTTAAGTGTATGAAAAATTCAGTATTCATGACTGAAGTTTCCTTTTATCACCACCAGTTGACAGTGATGTGATGTTTTGAGCATATGATGTAGGGATTGACAAAGTATACATTTCATAATTGGATTATTGTTGTCATCAAGTATGCTATGACGAGTTTGTCAGAGATGTATTATGTCATAGAGTTTGAGCATATATTGATTAACATGTTGTTGAGATGTGTTAAATGGGTATTGTTAGTGCTTGATGATGTTGCCACTAAGGTTAACAATGACATTTGTTGTTGAGTGATGTTAGAAAGGTTGTTAAGCCAAAGTATGTATAGTGGTTTTAGACGTAGTGTATAGCAAAGATTATGAGAATGTTGTTGTTGTATGTCTACTACCATTAGGATTTGATAGTGGAAATTGGTATACTACCAGGGTTTCACACATTCTACTTTTTTGGAATTGAATTCAACTATCATTATGAATATTGTAGATATAAATACAGCATATAAAATTTTGGATTCAACTTCCAAGGTTCTTGGACTTTAATAGCTAATCACCCTAACCCTAACAGAATAGGTGTCCAACGTTCCCCCCTTAATCTGAAGGGGTGTATATGAGTCCAAGAATAGAGCTAAAGTGAAAAAATGCTTGACAACCAATGGTTGAATGAGATCTCTAAAAAGGTGGTTTAAGGAAGACCACAAACCAAATAAGGTAGGAGAACTAAAGTTCTCTATCGGTGGTGGTTTAAGGCTGACCATCAACTCTAGAACTAAAGCTTGAAGCAGTTTCTGGAATAGTTTTGAATCTGACTAGAAACTAATGTAGGAGAAACTGAATTCTTTTGCAAGTGGTGGCTTAAGGTAGGCCACCAACCAAAAAGCATGCTCATGGAACATGAATTTTTCTCTGGCTACAACTTTGAAACTAGCTATGGTTGACTCTAGCTCTAGGATGTGGAAGTTGGTTGAATGATGAGTGTGCTTACCACAATCCTAACGAGGGTGAAGATCAAAACATTGATATTTCACATGGCCACCATGATCACAACGTTGGCATCTCAAAATCTATTGTGGTTCTGGAATAGGAAAAAGTGAGATGAATCATCATGAAGAAACCCAATATGCCAAAACTAGATGGGCTTGGAATAGTCTGGAATATGAAAGGACACATCCTTTTCATATCCAAGACTATTTTCCTTCCTATTGTTAGCAACTTATTCCCAAGGCCTGATGATGGGCTTGGGAAGTGAAGGCTAAACCTTTGCATGTTTATGCAAATTTTCTCGAAATTTCCACATTATTTTCATTAATCTGTGATTGTTGATGGGATTCAGGCTCAAACAGGGAGTTATTCTGAACAAGAACCAGTTCATAATCATGACCCTTTTATTGTAGTTCATCTCATTGTAGTTGTGACTCAAGCTCCAAAAACTCAATCTTGTCTTAAACATTTTGTAAACAAGTTCATAGGTTAGATATAGTGTCCTTGTTGATTACGATTATGTTATGAATATTGGAGATCATTAGAGTATTCAATAACTCTAATATTCCCTCAAAATTGGTCATTTTGTTAGAACAAAAAGAAAACACTTGTAATCAATTTTGAGAAAAGGGTGTCATCTTCAACCGAAAATGCACCCACTTACAATGAAAATTCAATGAGTAACCAATTTGAACCATTCCTCAAGAACAATGGTAGAGGAAAAGACACATCTTATTGATTAACCATGAGACAAACTCGAATCAATCTAATAGATACATGTATGACTCTCGTGAAATGACAATGTTCATTAAAAAACAAACATGAGAAGCAAATTCATTAGATAGCTTGAGTATTGTAGATAACACCTTCCATTAAAATGGTTGCTGGAATGAAAGGATAGTGGCGCGTTGTCTTTCAAAATGCATGACATAGACTTCTCTGTGTGACAACAAACAAATGTATCTTCTAGGAAATGTATCTCATGGGTTTGGATTTGAGTCTGATTGTTGTAGTTTAAAGTGCTACCCTCTAACATTAGTTATCCATCACATATAGTTCAACAATCATTTCTTTATTTTATAATGCAAAACATTGCATATCAGATTACTTCAGTGCAAATTTGGCAGGCTCAGAATCGACCTCTTAACTCTGAATCTCCCTCTTGTTTGTTTGTCTTCAAAACAAAAATATTTCAAATGTTCCTTCTCAAATATGATCATAGCTTTTGATCAGACTCTCATAAAATCCAATGAATTTTAAGAGCATACATAACAATGTTCACAACTACATGAATTACCATTGTCATCTTTGCTTGACAAAGGGTGCTTCTTTATGTAACTGCCTGAACATTCCCATTGAATACCTAGATGTTGAAGCTCGTCTTCCTCATGAAAGCTTCGGTGCTACTAAATAAAATTATTCCAATATCCATAATAATGATAAAGTCTTGCAATGATGTCTTGAACAAGAGCTAGAAGATGTGGATCTCATTCATGAAGTTCTCACTTGCATTGGAATCCTCTGGGTTGTTGACATTAGCATCAAGTAAATTAAACTGAACTTGACTAGAACTTTGTATTGCCTCCAATACTCGGATTCAATTTTCAAAAATATTGAAATTGTTGATGGGAAGATATTTTGGATAACATGGAAATGTTTCGTCCTTTTTCTTTGGCGTGACCTTCCTGTGTTGAATAATTTCGACTTTCAGTGGATTCGATACAACTAGAAGTGAAAATCCATAATAAAAAAGCATTTGGATACCTTCAAACCACTAAGTGAGCATGAACTTCCATCTTGCAACTTCCTATTAGCAGCCATGATAACAGACCAGGTTTGAGAGAGAGAGCCCTATATTTTTTATTGCCTTGAAAGAAAGATACGAAGTATTTGAATCCAGGGCAATTAATGGCCACACTAAACAATCCAAATGCTTCAAAATACAAAGAGAAATAATCATGGGCACTAAAAAATTTTGGCTGGTTGTGCTACGAGAATGAAAAAACATTGAGGACACCCAATTCTAATTGCAACTCCACACCAACCTTTCACTATGAGAGAGGGAGCCATGGTTTCAACACCAGTCATAGAGATAGAAGTCGTGTGTTTCAACATGATATAAGCAATTCAGTGGGCTACAATATATTATCATTTTGTTTGACAAGTTCAACAAACAACTGATAGAAGGTGGTTCCTAAAAGTAGTTTTTTTAATTAACGAGTGTTTTTCCATATCAAAACATTGAATAAAGGAACAATTCCAAAGTCGTCTATCAAACTGGATGTCAATATTCTTAGTGGCGTTCTTGTTGGCTGACACGTTGGTGAGCTTGGGAAGGTACATGAATTGTTGAAGGTAGAACATAGTTTTTGTGCTACAGATACCTGGGTGTGAAGTCTCAGCTTGCACTAATACACACATATACATAACATATCGACTTGGTCAGAGGAAAGCGTGAGAGGAAAATATATATATTTTTCTAAATGGAGAGAAGATGGGCTTCTAGCATAGAAACATAAGAAGATTCAACCCTCACATTTATAGAAATCAATATTTCATTTTGTGTTAGAAATTAAAGCTCATAATCCAGTGCCTTCTCACTTCAGCTGAATATTCTACACAAGTAGAGGCAAAGGAAGCTCTGGAAGAAAAACTAGAAAATGGTCCTAATTTTTTCAAACGTGACCATTGCTCTAACATGGTGCCTATGCTCCGACTACGATTTCATTGTCGGTTTCACCATTATACGATTTCAACGGTCCCTTAGTATTTATCTCATGTGTTTGCAAGCAATGAACTCCTCAAAATGCATTTTATGAAACTTGCACAGTTTTCATCTTGTTTTCTGTGTTTTCACCAATCTAATCCAGGTTTGTCGCCTCTCTCTTGATCTTCCACAAAGATAAGTCTTGCATAGAGATAGGAAGGGAGTATTAAAATATTTACAGAAGGCCACAAAACTAGTGGCTCAAGTTATCCAATGTGGAAGATATAACATTGCTCTGATATCACTGTTGGAATTGAATTCAACCTTCATTATGAATATCATACATATAAATACAATATTAAAAATTGTTGGATTCAACTTCAAAGGTTTATTTGAATTTAATAACTAATTATCATAACCCTAACATATTAGGTGTCTAACACTATTATTGCAAAGAGAGAGAGAGAGTTGTTGTTTTGAGGCTTCTGTGATTTGTACTGTGTGTAGAATTTTCTTCCGGAATTATCACATCCATTATTTTTAGAATCGACGTTTCGAGCCATCCATCATGGCTCATCATCAGGATAGATCTATAAAGAGAGAGAGTTGTGCAAAATTTTTATAGAACATAGCACCAAGTATTTAAGAGTTTGTTGAAGGTTAATATGTTATCGATTTTATGTGTGGATGAAGATTTTGTGTTTAGTTTGTGTAGAAAATGTTGATGAATTGTTGGAGGTTGAGCTAGGGTTTAAATTGCATAATTAGTATTGTGGTAAGTGTATATATTAGCTAACAATAAGTAACTATTACCCTAAAAGTAGAGGCAGTATAGTGATAGTGTGCATTGATGGTAGTGACTCAGAAGATATTAGAGTCGTGAATGCAGTGATTGATCAGTGTGACTAGTGTCATCTATATTGTTATTTTATCCTCTATTAATAGGGTGGCAGGGTGGTGCAAGGAGGAGATTGGGGTCTCCTTCAGGTTGGATCCTGAGAACACTTCAAGGTGGCAGGGTGTGGTGCTAGGGTAGGTTGGAGCCTGTGCAGGGTGTTGGAGCATCATTTCAGTCAGATTGATAAAACCAGGGCATTAGAGCATCCTTCCAGTTGGAGCTAGTAAACCAAGGCATTGGAGCATCCTTTCAGTTATAGCTAATAAATGAGGGGGTTGGAGCCTCCTTCAAGTTTTAGCTGGAGAAGCTTGGAAGTTGGATATTTTTATTGTTGTAATCTTTAAATTCTTAAATTAAGAAGCGTTCGGCAGTTTCTCTCCTAGAAGGATTTCCACCTAAAAATCTCTTTTGTGTTATCTTTGATTTGTGCATTGTTTAATGGTGTTGTTTTAATATAATGTTGATGATAATTAATGCTCTATCAATTTAAAATTAACTAATTGAAGTGAAATATTGATTCACCCCCCTTAGTGTTTCCAATATCCAACTTAGATGGGACACTAGTTGATGATAGAGAAGAATATGAGTCTTTTTCATCTGTGTCCAATCATTCATCTAAAGATGTTGTAGATTTTGATGGTGTGTAAAACCATATGAGTAATTTTGAAAAATTGTCTAAGACATTAATGTAAATGATGTTTGCCTGATAGCTTGAAATAAATATTTTTATTTGCATATGATCTTACATGAAGTTATGAGTCATTGCTATGTTTGTTGGATTGTATGTTTTAATTATGAAGAATTTCATTTGTTTCAAATATCCACAATGCAACAATAAATTTGAGAAATAATTTATGTTTCATTTAATCTACTTAGTATGATATTTTGATTAAAAGTAAAAAAATATTAAGAATTAATATTGAATTTTTAAATTATATGGTGACATTGTCATAATATTATTTATTGTTATGATTTGATATACCATAGTTAAAAGAATGTTGCAATTTTAATATCCCTTTAAAAAGGGGATATTTCAATTTGGTGGTTGATTTTTAAGTCTTCATTGCAATGGGACAAGTTGTTTTACGCTATGATTTCAAAAGAGTTATAATTTTAGCCTTTCAAATAAAAACTACTCTTACTATAATAACTCGTTGATTTAAGTATTCATTTTTAAAGTTTTTTTTAGTCATAATATTTGGTCAATAATGTCATAGTTGAAATATGTTGAAAACTTAAAGTTTTTTGTACTCGTGATATTTGGTTCTAATTCCATAGTTGAAAAATGTCAAAAAATTATGGTTTGTTGGAGTTGTTATCTCTCCAAGAAACTCTCCTAGGTTGCAACTCGGAGATGCTTGGTAACATATAATCTTCAATATTGTTCTCTGAACTATTGGAATGAATGATGGTTTGGATCAAGCCAGATAACCATTTAAACTCTGTATTTACTCAATACATGCATGAACACCCTCATGTAAAACGGCTTTAGACCGCTAATTCTCAATAGTTTGTAGATTCAATGAATGGATGGAGAATATTGACCATACCAGCAGATGCATATATATAAACACATATGAATGGCTAGCTATAGGCAACAAATGAGAATACTGACTGTACTGGCAAGTGCATATATAATAACACATATGAATGGCTAGCTACATGCAATAAAGAATCTTACAAATCTAATTTATCAACGCAGAGATAAGATGATAGTTATCTGACATTAGATATAGAAGAAACATGAACAAACTGTTCAAGTGCAAGCTTAGAACAGAAGAGAAAATGAACATTGAACATATAACAGCAAAAGAAGATTGTATTGCTAATGAATGCATATGAGAAGCTTGAGTAGCAAAGTCTCAATAGTCTCCAGAAGTTGAACCCTTGTTACATTTAGTTTCTAGCCTTTTATAGGGCTTTTACAATGCTCCTGAGCTCTCAAAGGCTCGGAGTCTTAATCTATCCTCTATGTCCCTTAACTATTTGATTTCCTGAATAGGCAAGCATGGATTGGAGGTTTTCTCCTTCTGACAGAGGAATAACCACCTTTAGGTAGTTTGATGCACTATTTGGGAGCTCTCTCGTGTTAGAGATGCCCCATAATCGATTATGTTGTTTTGGGCAAGTTGCGTTGTCTGCTCCATGACCATTTTGTTTGTTTGGATGTGTTGTCCGTGTTGTGTTGCGTTGTGTTGCTCCATGGCTGCTTTGTCGGTTTGGGATGAGCTGCGCATGTTGTGTTGTCACCTTTCCTGTTCGAGCCTTCTGTCTCTATCTTGAAATTTCTATTCGGACCTCTGTTTTCCCTTTAAAGGCTTAGAGTGACTGTCTTCTGTTTAATACAGAAAACACAGCAACATTGTGAAAATCTCGCCCATCTCTGTCCTTTTCAGATTTAAAAATCCCTTAGATATGGATTATTCTCCTATCAGGTCCACCCTTGGGTCATTGTCGCCTATTGCAAGTGGCCTGGTCCTTGCTTCCTTTGTATTTTGAAATGCACTTGAAAACACTGAAAATACATGAAAATTGGCCTCCCTCCGGACTTCAAATGTTATAGATTTCATTCCCGAACCCTTTTAGGTCTGGGCTTCACGCTATCAGCGCTGCCAATTTCCCCTTTGTATTTGGTTATATAACGAAATACATTGAAAATGCATTGAAACTGGATTTTCTGTGAACCTCAAATATTATCAAATAATATTTATAATACAATCGGGTCCGCCTCATCGCATTGCACATATGAAGGTGTAAAGGCTCCGCCCCTTGTTTTCCCCGATTGTGATCCATTGATGCGATGTGGGTCATCGATCTACGTGCGCGATCGACGGTCCACGTTTAATCGCTGATCACAATCGCTCATTCCATACTATAATCGGTGATACCTCCGCCGACCCATCAATCCGATAATTGGCGATCACTGATCAGCGGTGTCTTGCGCCGATTGTCACTGCCTGCTTGTGCCGATTGCGATTTGCTGCTTAGATTTGGGCTGTTGATCGTCCAGATCTAACGGCTACTGTGCTTTGGACTATTTTTTCATGGTTTTTCATGGTTTTGGAGTGTTTTTTTTCCTCTCGATAGTGTATTTCCACCCTTCCAAGGGCTCTTAGCATGCGATGGTTTTGACTTTGAATGATCCTTAAGAGGATTTTGAAGACTTCAAGAGCATATATGGATCCAATGGCATGATTTTAAGCAAATTTGGAGACTTTGGGGCATATTTGGATCCATTTCTTGGGCCATTTGCCAACAAAGCTAACACTGGCTCCTTCTGGGGATGAAAGCCTCCCTGTGAGGTTTCAAGAATAACTGAACAATGCCTTTCCTATAAAAAACAGGATCAAATCTTCCTCCTAGTGTTGCATTGGGCATGGAGCCTATTTAGCATGAAATAAAAACTTGAAAAAACATATTTACAATACCAAGGCTTGAAAGCCTTAACTGAAATAAAGTTTAAAGAACAGCCCATTGATTGGGCCATCAAAAACATCTCCTCCTTCCTTTAATGCATCCCTTTTGAGAAAACAGTCACCAAACTGAAAATTGACCCTTTTTACCTTTCTATCAAAGGTTTCTTTCTCTTGGTCAATGTGCATATCAGAAAAATCATCAAAGACTTGCAAAAGCCTATTAATTTGATCATCTACTTCAAAAACTTTCTAGCATTTGACATTATCAGGCAGAGATGGTCTATATCTCACCTCATCTTTGTATGCTTTCAGCCTTAGATGTTTTGCTTGGAAGGTTTTGTACACCTGCTAAATGATAATGTACGTTTCATACTCTGTTGTGTCATTTGTGACTTGAAAAGTTAATACAAAAGATGAATCAATGTATTCCTATGTGGGGGACACAAGGACTACACCTGCTCCTGCAACTTCCTTAAAGCAAGCTCCTTCAAAGAACATGTCCCAAATTTGTGGGCCTTCTTCCTTTGTGATCTGGAAAATTGATTTCTTAAGCTGAGTGGAGGCCAACTGAGATTCTTCAATCTGAAGAAAACAAGCTCCAAAATTAATGTCAATAGCATAAATGGGATGATTAGTGGGATTCCTCTCATCACTGATGGTATAAGCCAGTTGAGATTCTCTGTATAATCTCTTGTTTTCACCTCCAAAAACTGGGACAGTAGAATAGGATAGATCATTTTGCAATGTTCCACCTAATCTCTTGATCCAACCTTTGGAAAGTAACATGCCAAACTTGGGGGGAACATTTGCTACCACAATATACATCATCATGCTTTTCATGGGCAGCTGAGATAAAGTAATAGCTAGGTCCCTGATTAGTCCTAGGCATTCCACTTTTCTAGAGTCAAAAGAAACAAGTCATGGTAAGGCTTGGTAATGTCAAGACCCAATTTATCCATGATAGCCTTGGGCATTATATTATGGTTGGCTCCAACGTCCAGAAGGCAATTGTGAAGGATTTTATCATGAATAGTTAGAGAGACATAGAATGATGGGGAGTTGTCCTCACATTTTTCAATAATTGCGCTGAGAATAACCGCTGGTTGGTCATCTTTCATATTTACATAGTTAGTGGAGTCTTGGATGGCTTTAGGCTCAAGAGCCTTGAGTATGGATCTTTTGAAGGACTCATTCTTCACTATTTCAATCAGGGGCATAGGTATTCTTAGCTTCTAAATTTCTAATTGAAAACTGAAAGGAGAAGGAGACTTGTCAAGGCCTCTTACCTCATGAGTTGGAGCTTTGAGGATGATAGGATCAACTGCTAGTTGCTTCTGCTCATTAGCTTGTTGTACTGCAGGGATAGAAGCTCTTTGAACAGAAGTTTCCTTGGAATTATTCATCTTCGACCTCAAATTATATCTTTGTCGATCTTCAGTCTGTAGAACAGCTTCACCATCCTACTCTTGGCCGATCTGGTCATTGAATAATGACTTTTCATAGGCAGCTGAGGTCAAAAAGGGGGCACTACCTTTGTCTTCCATACAATGGATCTCATCATCTTCTTCCAACTGCTCTTCTTCCATGACTGCATTTTGAAAAGGGGGCTTCATCCTTTGGTCTTCATTGACATCTTGTTTCTTTGCAAAATCTGCAACTGGTCATTTGCCCTTCTATATGGATTTGGATCTCTAGGAGCAAAGGTGTTAGGAACTCTTCCTTTCCTAGAGTGATGCTCAACCTTTAATTTGGAGATCTCAGAGGCTAATGATTCTATCATCTTGGCCATTTTATCGATCTTGGGATCTGAAGATGATGAAGATTCACCCCTCTGTCTCCTTCTATCAACATTACCTTTGAGCTTTTCTGTAGCCATGATGTTTGATTCTACTTCCAAGGTTGCATCCTGCATATCATCCAAAGAAGCACATCGCCTCTCCCTCAACTGTAAACAGAAGTCAGAATCAAAAGCACTGGCATAGATGAATCTAGCAGAGGTAGTGGTGGGTTTCACTTCAGCTGGTATCTTGTTGTACATGTGATTAAACCTCTTATTGAAATCAAACAAAAACTCACCATTTTCCCTCTTTAAGTTCCCAAACTTAGTGTGGTAGTAGAGGAGATCCTTCTTATCCTCCCAATGCTTTAGAAATGCATCATATAAATCCTCAATATCTACTACAGATCTTGGGGTTAGTTCTCTGAACCATTTTCTAGCCTCTCCATCTAGGCTTTGGACAAAGACTCTCATCCAGACATCATCTTCATTAATGTCCAGGTTATTAGCGTAGCTATAGAATGACTCAAGATGTTCTTCTGCTAAAACACCTTAAGTCCCAATGAACTTAGGCATATACTTTTGATATTCTCTAGTAGGCATGGCATTCAAAGGAGTGGGCAGTATTAGAGGTCCATACCTAGCAGCTATGATTCTTTCCATTTTGGTGGGTGCTTGGGGACCTGCCATAGCTGTGGTGGCTAAAAGAGTACTGGAAGTCTAAATGATAGAGGGCTGAGGAGTGACTGACAAGACTAAAGGAGTATGATGGATAGGAGGTGAGGTTTCCTTTGGGCTTACAACAAAAGGAGAACCTAAAGATAAGGAGCTTTATGAATCTCTGAGAGTTTTTCTTCACTGCTAGTATTAGATGCTATACTCTCAACATGTATGTGTTCTATTACAAGCCTTTCTTGAAGAGATATAGAAGATTGTTTAGGTTTACCTAAACCTGATGCTCCTTTCTACAATACCTTTCTCTCTTTGAAGATTTTTTCAGGATCAAGTACTGGGTCAGCGTGTAGCTTCTGAGGATTTCTCCGAGTATGCCTCACAAACTGAGCCATAACTATGAAGTGGAGCTGCCAAGAGGTTTGGCCTCCAATAGAGTTTCTAGATAGATGATTACAACCAAAAAAGTGCCCATACTTTGTTTATCATCAAAGCTAGATCTATGTCATTTCCCAGGGAATCTGAGCTTCAGTTTCATCTCCCCGAAAGTGGTGCCAATTATGTTATCACTCCAAGAAACTCTCCTAGGTTGTAGCTCGGAGATACCTGGTAACATATAATATTCAATATTTGTCTCTAAACTATTGGAATAAATGATGGTTTGGATCAAGTTAGATAACCATTTTAGCTCTGTTTTCACACAATGCATGCATGAACACTCTCACCAATACAAGGATTTAGACCACTAATTCTCAATAAGTTACAAATTCAATGGATAGATGGAGAATATTGACTACACCATCAAATTGCATACATAAACATAAATCAATGGCTAGCTACAAGCAGCAAAAGAGAATATTGACTATATTGGCAGATGCATATATGACCACATATGGATGGCTAGCTATAGGCAACAAAGAAGCTTGCAAATCTAATATATCAAAGCAGAGATAAGATGACAATCATTTGGCCTTAGACACAATGAAAACATGAACAAACTATTCAAGTGAAAGCATAGAACAACAAAGAGAATGGGCATTTGAACATATAATGGAAAAAGAAGCTTATATTGCTAGAATGAAGATGAGAATCTTGAATGAACAGAGGAGGAATAATCTCCAAAAGTTGAACATCTGTTACATTTAGTTTTCAGTGATTTATAGCTCTTTACAATGATGCTGAGCCTTTTGAGGCTTGAGAGGTCTTAATCTATGCCTCTGTCTTTTTTAATGTTTGATGCCCTGACTAGGCAAGCATGGGCTTGGAGGATTATTCTTCTGACAACGGAGTAACTACATTAAGATATTTTGGCTGCGCTGGCAGGACTGTTGATGCTTCATGATCAGTTCTTGTTATGGCTATGTTGCGCTGTCTATTCTCGACCTCTATGTCGGTTTGGGGAGGAGCTGCGCATGCTGTGGCTCTTTCTATTCCCCTTCCAGCCTTTGTCTCTGTCTCTTGGCCTCTGTTAGATAATGGAAAGGGTCTTCGGGCCTATGTAATCCTTTAAACATTTATAAATGATTGTTTTTCTATTATATACAGAAAACGCTGCATATAGCAAAAAATTTGCCCATTTCTGCTTTTCTGGACCTTAAAAAGTCCTTAAACATGGATTTCTTTATCTGTCAGGTCTGCCCTTGGGTCGCTATCCCCTGTCACAGTCGGCCTATCCTATGGTTCCCTTTGTCTTTTGTTAAACAATTAAAATACATTAAAAATGTGAAAAAACATTAAAAGACGACTTTCTGCGGATTTCAAATATGATACATTTTCATTTTGGAAACCCATCGAGTCCAGGTTCCATCGCTATCACACTGCCCCAGGCTTCCTATGTATTTTGTTTAAACAACGAAAATACACAAAATGCGTTAACAATGGCTTTGGCATGGACTTCAAATATTATAAAACATCATTTATAATGCCGTTGGGTCCAGCTATTGGGTCGCCCATATGTATATGCAAAGACCTCGCCCCATGGTTTCTGCCGATAACAATCCGAAAATGTAACGTGGGCCATCGATCCGCCAGTGCGATCGATGGTCCACATTTAATCGCCAATCGCAGTCGCAACTTCCATATTGTCTACGCCGATACCGCTGATTTGCCTCTGTCGATTGCGGCCCACCGATCCGATCATCAACGATTGCTGATCGACAATTTCCAGGGCTAATTGCCACTGCCTGCGATCACTAATTTGCAATTTTCCACTTAGATCTGGGCCGTTGATCAGCCAGATCTAATGGCTGCTTTGCATTCTTGAGTTTTAAGCCTGTGATAATGGTTTTTGAATATTTTAATGCATTTTTTGCCTCCCCGTAGTGCATTTCTTCCCTTCCAAGGGCTCTCCTCCCTCGCTTGTTTTGATCTTTGCATGATTTTAAGCATACTTTGGAGACTTTGGGAGTGTTTTGGATCTATTTTTGGGCCAAACGCAAACAAAGCTAACACAACCTAGCTGATAACCCTACCGAGATGTGATATGCTACTTCCTGCATAACAAGTTTTTCCAAGGCAAACTTTAGTAGAACTTGCAGAGGATTCTCCACGTTGTACATCTGTATGAAGGTACTAGATAGTGAGGCATACCAATCAGCTATGTCGATCGATACGTCCATTACTTCCTTTGACATGTAGGGTGGATCATGTTCAAATATCATCTTGTAAACCAGGGTAACAAAATTATCATACAGATATGTGATAAGTCCTCTGAAGCTGCCTTTGGACAACATGTTACAATAAGTGTTCACAGAGGTCTTCGTCGGTTTCCATGCCCATTTCAAGCCCTGGAACTCCTGACAGGCACAGATTGCATCCAAGATGTACGCGGACATGTAGATTCTTTCTTGCATACCTTTGGGTGGTTATCGAGCCCTTGTTACATGTTCCTTCAGCTAGTGAGCCAACATGTCGGACCAGTTGCATGCTTTGCCTTCTCTAGCCAATTGGTCCAACGCAATCACCCAACTCTATGGGAAGGTTCCTATGCTTTCTTGGCCATACAGATGACATGAAAAGATGAAAAAGTATTGATATGCCTTCCACAGTATCTTCACCCTGTAGACCTGGTTGGGTGTCATCCTGAATTTAGTCGACTCCTTCACCCAGTTCTTCAAGATATCTCTAGATTTGGCATTACTGTTGGGTAAGTTGAAAGGTGTCATAGGCCTTGACATCTGATACATCTCATCATAATCTTGTGCCCTAAAGGTAGAAATCTCCATCCTGCTGACACTGCTTAATGTCATCGTCTCAGGATCAGTGTGCGAGATGATCCAATGATCATGTTCATGCATGGGATCACGAGATACCTGCATTCAATCCAGTACAAGTCAGACTTGTGGATGTGTTAGTGCCTAAATCTACCTTAGGCTGAAGGAAGGAAAAATTCAGGGTAACCACAAACCACGCTCAGTCTGGTAGCTAGCCTTACCAGAACAAGAGAGGGCTCTCTCCGGGTCACACTAAGTAAAAATACACAATAAAGTCTAAGATGACTCAAAATGAAATACTGATTTTAGGCTAGTAAATAGATATGGAAACAAGAAGCAATTTTTTATAAATGACTGAGTTTTTGGGATATATGGGACCAACGAACAATATGAGCAAAGAATTTAACACAAAGGCACAAATTACTTCGTGAGGCAAGACAGGCGGAAAGCCTAGCAATTAAATTTGAAATAATACAGAATGGAAAGATTGTTTAGGATGGTGAAAAGGGCATAAACACATGAATCCTTTTCAACAGAAGAAGAACACATAACGTGAAACTTTCCCACAGGAAGAGAAATAAACATGAATTCTACCTTATCTTACTTTGAAAATTTCACTGGAAATGAATATGAATGAACTGTGAAACATAACGAAATACATATGAAACATAAAGAGAACACATTTGCTACACTCACACCACACGAATCTCATGAACCAGAGCCGCTGCCTTTCATTAATTCTCTGTCAAAATATACAATGAAGAACTGAGTTTCTCTCCCATAGTCTCCCAGAAATTACAACCCACTCTTTGCAAATGGTTTTGCATATAATAAATAGACTATGCCATTGGGAAATGGAACGACCAAGAGTTGGGGAGTTTTTCAAATCATTACACACTGGAAATGGAAAGCCAACCATTAGTTACAGGTGTAGCGTTCCAAAAATGACAAATGGCTTGGGTGACTGCTTGCCTTCCTTTGCCACTTGGATAGAAACCAAACTTTAGTAAAAATACTCTTTAAACTTTGCCTTAGGTGCCGAAAAAAGTGTAGTGTAAATGAGCAGACTCACTTGGAGAAATTCGCGAATCGAAATTTCGCAGAACGGAAGTGATTTTGACCTTTTGGGCTATATGCGCCGCGCCCAAATCTATATGTGTTGCGCCACTTTGGAGGCGATTTTGAGGTTCCTGCTGGAGTCCAAATTATGCCCAAGTGTACTTGTTGAAAATCCCTTCCTGTCTACTTTCCAACCCAAGTGGAATTTCTAAATTTAGTGCTCATTGGCCCCTCCAAAACTTCATTCTCCCAAGACTGCTTCCTGTGTGTCAAAATAAGGGCAGAGAGGTCATTTTTTGAGTGTTTTTGACCTCCTGGGGACTCAAAACTTGCCCAAACTTCTTGTCCATGCACCAACAGTCATGATTTTTCATGTTGAATCCAAAAATGCAAACCATTCTTGATTTGGAGCTCCCAATCCTAAGCGTCGCGCCAGTGGCGCGACGCATAGGGAGAAAAACCTTGTTTTGTGCCCAAAAATTTGCCAAGTGACTAAAATTGCCCCAAATTTTTTGAAATTTGGGTTGAAGATCCTCTATGAAGTGCTATGCTAGGCCACAGAGGCTTTAGCCAAGATTCGAAGATGATATTTCTCTTTTTGCCTCTTTTGTCTTTGTGTTGCTCTCCTCAATTTCGCCTTCAAACTCTTTATCCGAGCCTTTGAACTCATGTTTTTTGCCCTGTAGTGATAAACCGTCCGCCTCAATATGGTTTTGTCCTTGTCAGCCTTCTCTAGTAGTCTCTCAAGGTGGATGTTGATACGCTTGAGCCAAGACTCTCGATCATTGTTAATCTTTTGCTCTAATGGAGTGAGCTCAATCCTCCTATGTTGGGCAGCTTGGCGATTCTCACAGATGTTTTGCAGCTCCATGATCTCATGTTGGTCCTCGAGTTGTTTGTTCCTCTGCTCCAAATACCTGATAATCCACTTATCCCTCTCCAAATTGAGAGACAAAGCTTGGATCTCCGTTTGCTGCTCCTGGATGGTCCTCCTAAGTTTGGCACTCTCCACATCTGTATCATCATCATGAATGAGGATGAAGTTGGCCTCTCGTTCACCTGATGGCCCCTCATCATGCATGGGCCTCTTGCCCCTGTCCTGTACCTGTGTTGCCGATGTCGGAAGTGAGGCCCCTTCCACCCTGGGTGGAGATAACACTCGCTTTGCTACTGCAAACAAATGTCTACTGCCTCTCTGATAGGTGATGAATACCAGCATAGTAGTGGTCTCATGGTGCTCATACTGATGAGAAGGACCACCTATCTCATGTTCAACCTCTGATAATACCTGTGAAGTGCTAAAGAGGTCATGGGAGATGAAATCATCCCAAGTAATGCCTTGTAATCCCAGCTGATGATCCACCAAAATCTTAATAAGAACAAAATGATAATCACTGTTAAGTTGTTGCTGAGGGGTTTTTTGTTGCATGAAGGTGTTCATCCTCTCTATGTTCCTGCAAATGAAATATGGGATGTTCATCATCCGTACCCTGGTAAAATGCATGAGCAACCTGATGTGATAGGCATATAACCGAGAGAACCTCCCCTCACAGCTGAAATATTTCA
>APFE030391817.1:229246-264601 GCA_000404065.3 Pinus taeda | reverse complement strand
CTGAGGAGTGACTGACAAGACTAAAGGAGTATGATGGATAGGAGGTGAGGTTTCCTTTGGGCTTACAACAAAAGGAGAACCTAAAGAATAAGGAGCTTTATGAACCTCTGAGAGTTTTTCTTCACTGCTAGTATTAGATGCTATACTCTCAACATGTATTTGTTCTATTGCAAGATTTTCTTGAAGAGATATAGGAGATTGTTTAGGATTACCTGAACCTGATGCTCCTTTCTGCAATACCTTTCTTTCTTTGATGATATTTTTAGGGTCAGGTACTGGTTCAACTTGTGGCTTCTGAGGATTTCTCCGAGTATGCCTCACAAACTGAGCCATAACTATGAAGTGGAGTCGCCAAGAGGTTCGGCCTCCAGTAGAGTCACCAAATAGATGATTACAACCAAAAAAGTGCCCATACTTTATCTATCATCAAAGCTCGATCTATGTCATCTCCCAAGGAAGCTGAGCTTTAGTCTCCTCTCCCCGGCAACAGCACCAATTATTTTATCACTCCAGGAAACTCTCCTAGGTTGCAGCTCGAAGATGCCTAGTAACATATAATCTTCAATATTGTTCTCTGAACTATTGGAATGAATGGTGGTTTAGATCAAGCTAGATAATCATTTAAACTCTGTATTTACTCAAGACATGCATGAACACCCTTAGCTTACAAGGCTTTAGACCACTAATGCTCAATAGTTTGTAGATTTAGTGAATGGATGGAGAATACTGACCATACCAGCAGATGCATATATATAAACACATATGAATGGCTAGCTACAAGCAACAAATGAGAATACTAACTATATTGGCATATGCATATATAATAACACGTATGAATGTCTAGCTACAGGAAGTAAAGAAGCTTGCAAATCTAATCTATCAATGCAGAGATAAGATGACAGTTATCTAGCATTAGATACAGAAGAAACATGAACAAACTGTTCAAGTGCAAGCTTAGAACAGAAGAGAAAATGAACATTGAACATATAACAGCAAAAGAAGCTTGTATTGCTAATAAATGCAGATGAGAAGCTTGAGTAGGAAAGTCTCAATAGTCTCCAGAAGTTGAAACCTTGTTACATTTAGTTTCCAGCCTTTTATAGGCCTTTTACAATGATCTTGAGGTCTCAAAGGCTCAGAGTCTTAATCTATCCTCTGTGTCCCTTAACTATTTGATTCCATGAATAGGCAAGCATGGCTCAGAGGTTTTCTCCTTCTGACAAAGGAATAACCACCTTCAGGTAGTTTTATGCACTTTCTAGGAGCTCTCTCGTGTCAGAGACACCCCATAATCGATTTTATTGTTTTGGGCAAGCTGCGTTGTCTGCTCCATGACCATTCCGTTTGTTTGGATGTGTTGTGCGTGCCGTGTTGCGTTGTGTTTCTCCATGACTGCTTTGTCAATTTGGGATGAGTTGCGCGTGCTGTGTTGTCACCTTTCCCCTTCCAGCCTTCTGTATCTATCTTGAAATGGCTATTTAGGCCTATGTTTTCCCTTTAAAGACTTAGAGTGACTGTTTTCTGTTTAATATAGAAAACACAGCAACATTGTGAAAATCCCACCCATCTATGTCCTTTTCAGACTTAAAAAGCCCTTAGATATGGCTTATTCTCCTATCGGTCCACCCTTGGGTCGTTGTCGCCTATTGCAAGTGGCCTGGTCCGTTGCTTCCTTTGTATTTTGAAATACACTTGAAAACATTGAAAATACATGAAAATTGGCCTCCCTCCGGACTTCAAATGTTATAGATTTCATTCCTGAACCCTTTCAGATCAGGGCTTCATCGCTATCGGCGCTATCAAGTTCCCCTTTGTATTTGGTTATATAACGAAATACATTGAAAATGCATTGAAACTGGACTTTATACGGACCTCAAATATTATCAAATAATATTTAGAATATCGTCGGGTCCGCATCATCGCATCGCACATATGAAGGTGTAAAGGGTCCACCCCTTGGTTTTCCCGATTGCGATCTGCCGATGCGATGTGGGTCATTGATCTGCACACATGATCAGTGGTCCACGTTTAATCGTCGATCGCAATCGCTCATTCCATACTGTAATCGTTGATACCTCCACCGATGCGACCCGCCAATCCGATAATCGGCGATCGCTGATCGGCGATGTCTTGCGCTGATTGTCACTGCCTACTTGTACCGATTGTGATTTTCCACATAGATTTGGGTTGTTGATCGTACGGATCTAACGACTGATGTGCTTCGGACTTTTTTCATGGTTTTTCATGGTTTTGGAGTGTTTTTTCCTCCCGATAGTGTATTTCCGCCCTTCCAAGGGCTCTTGGCATGCGATGTTTTTGACTTTGAATGATCCTTAAGAGGATTTTGAAGACTTCAAGAGCATATATGGATCCATTGGCATGATTTTAAGCAAAATTGGAGACTTTGGGGCATATTTGGATCCATTTTTTGGGCCATTTGCCAACAAAGCTAACAGGAGTCGTGATATTTTATCTTTAATACCATGGTTTAAAATATTTATAATTTTCAAGTTTTTCGAAGTCGTGATATTTTATCTTTAATGCCATGGCTAAAAAATGTTGGAATTTTAAGTTTTTTCGAATCATGATATTTTATCTTTAACATCGTTGCTAAACAATGTTGGAATTTTAACTCATTAAAAAAAGTGTTGATGTGGCATCAAAAAATTTCATTTTCAGGCTGATTTTTCATGTTTTGTGCACAAAAAAAAAATGGTTCTTACTATCATTGCAAAAAACATGTTGAAATTTTACCCCAACAAAAAATACATTGATGCACCATCAACATTTTTCATTTTTTTGGGTTTTTTTTCATGTTTTTTACGCAAAAATAGAGGTTTTTTAGGCTAGAGTTATTATTTTGATATTGCAATTCTCGTTAAGTTGGTAATTTGGTTTATATACTACCATGCATAATTGAAGCATAATTAATAGAGACATAAAATGCAACATATTTATTAAAATAACAACAAACACACTACATATAAATCACACATATTTAATCACACTAAGGAAAACACAAGTATAGAACACTTATTTTATATAAATCACCAACTAGATGTTGACTATGGACATACCTCCCAACCTTAGGCATTTTTTCTAGGACTCTCTACAACAAGCCACCCTTGAGTTAGGACTATGACACCACAAGTGCTAACAATAACACTCGAACAACCATCCCAATCACTAGCTCTCTTTTTCCTTTTAGATCACATGATGCAAGAGAGGATCGTTCTTCTCTGCAACTGTAGTTCCTTAGGTTAAATCCATATTATAAGGTTTCAATGCAGGTTAGCCAGAAAAATATCTATGTTGGGAAATCATGGATGCTTCTATGGTACTATACATCAATTATCCATGTAATTTAACTCTTTTTAATGTTCCCCTTAATAAGCTTGGACAGTGATATAGATTGGTAAGAATGAATATGCAAGAATGACCTTAACTCATGGAACTAACACTTTTGTATACATGTTTCTATCTTCCTGTTGTAGCGGCTACAACCAACCTCCAAAATTTTGCCTTAGCTTTGTTTTGGAGCATCCCTACCAACCCTCCTCAACAACATGTCTTGCACTGTCAAGTACACGAGCTTCAGTGGTTTTCTAGCAGATTGCCAACCTGTGCATGATAGCTTGTTGCATCCCCTTCACATGTTGTTTCTCCAAACTTGATCCAGTTGTAGGTTGAGCAGCTCCCTCAAGAAATTTCCCAATTCTAGAGGGGAACCAGCCTTCCCTCTAGAAATTGTGCAATCCTGATTGCCAGCCTACTGGGCTCCAGAATTACGCAATTCTTCCTGTCATGCTCCACTAGAAAAACTGCGCCATTTGTCCCAGCAGGACTGCTCAGCCAAGAAATTGCACAATTTTGGGCAGTAGTCAACTGCTCAGCCCATAAATTATGCAATCCCTCTGGGCAGCCACCCCAGTGCCCTCCCATAAATTCACAAATTTTCCCATCAGTCAAGGAGGTTGTTGCATGTGCCATTGGATTGACCGGTTCCACCTAGGACCGAGAAAAATTGATTTGCTTGCATGGACTACTTCTCCCAAGGCAACATGCACATGCATCATTTGATTCAGAGATCTATTTTTATCAGTTGGAGGTTACATGCAAGGATCATTTCAAAAACTTCCCGCCAAGTGTTTCTTTTCCTAGATTTGTGGCATGCGCGTCATAACCTCGATTTTATCAAAACTCATCAACCAGATGCTACATATCTTATTCCTCACATCGAACTTGCAGCTCTGAAATCTCACATTACATCGAGGAGTCATCAGCACATTCAGCTCATTTGTTTTGGGGTAAGCCTGCTTTTCATGTCTTACATTGTGTTTCTTTCGCTTTTTGTGTTTCAGTTCGTGTGAGTGTTGTCTGCTTGATTTCAGTGAGCGCTTGCTGTCGTTTTGATGTATGTTAGCTTGTAGAAGCACTGTATGGTCATCATTTTGGCGACTCGATTCACATACATGCATGCTTTCCCATATTCTGAATCTTGCACTTGTTTTTTTCATGAATAATCATTCACTCTTGTTTGCACTCATCTCACCGTGCATGCAAACTTCTCATGTTTTTAGTCGCCCATCGGTCTGTCTAGGCGGCCTTGGCCTAGACCGTGCCCTGTCTAGCTAGCACTATGCATTCCCAGAAGTGAAGGCTTTGCCTTCCTTCTAGAAATTGTGTAATTTTGGCCAGCCACTGACCTCCAGACTTGCATTACGTAATTCTTGGAGGCAGTGTTCTGCTGGCCCCAGAAACTCCGCAATGAAGTTTGTTGGTTGCATGTCACTGCTAACTGAAATTGTGCATTACGTAGTTTCATTCCTCAACAAGCCAGGCTGGACTGTGCATTTCACAGTTCCAGCAGTTAGTCAACCTCCTGACAGCATGGATTGTGCCTTGCGCAATTTTGGCAGTCAATCTCCCAACCTCCGGGTGGAAATTGTGCAACCTTCACGATCAATCACACAGGTATATTGCAAGTCAGTCCTTAAGTTTTTTTTTGGTTTTCGATTGACAGATTGCTTGACATGAGTGTTTCTATGCCTCTAGACATCACAGGTGTTCGTCTATCTCTCAACAGCACAAGTACAATGGCCTTCAGGAGAGCAAAGTCAAAGGACATCATTGAGAGCACAACGGGGTTTTCAGCCAAGCAAATGTCTATGAGCTTGCCTACCTATGAACGCATCAAGTTGTTTGCAGACAAGGACATCAAGATAATATGAAAGCAACATTACAGCAAGAAACACCATCAGCAGCAGTAGAAGGTAGCACAGCTGCACATAATGAATGCAAGAGGAAGGTTGTTGACAACACAGAGGCGGAACAAAGTTGCAAGCTCAAGCAGATCCACTTATGATGAAATCAACTTTAGATATTGAGGCTATGAGGTGACGGCGCGACATGAAGATCGTGCGGAGGTAGAGAATGGAATAGAGAAGGAGTTTCATGTGTTGAAGAAACACCTCAAGGAAGAACAGGAGTTGCATAGACGAGAGAATGAGTTGCAGCATGAATAGGAACAGTAGGGGGCGCAACATGCACAAACAAAAGAAACTGCGCCCGTACAAGTGATAGATCCATCCCAGCAACTGGCACGGAGCAGACAAGGTGAGAAGTGTTGTTGATCACATGCAAGGGAATTCATCAGCATACATGTCATTGTACGCACGCATGCGATCCCACCCATTTGGCACACTCACTGAAGTGAAGACAAGAAGAAAATCCAACTATAGTTGAACATGTACTTTGAAAAGTTGATGCGCACTACCACCAACACACGCTTGGAGAGCAGCATAGACACTATGCATCAACATGTTGCCGGTATGATCGCACCCAGGACGACCATGCGCATGCTATCAGACGAGTTGGACAGAGGAGCCATATCAGTGCACCCGGATGCAATGAAGGCAACAGTTTGCTTCAGCGAGATCTTGCCATTGAACGCACGTAAACCATCATGGATGGCCAAGCTTGGCATCAGCTCACAACCTTTGACCATCACAAGGATATCAAAGAGTTGGTCTCAGCACAATGGTCTGAGTGCAAATGATGTCTTGCATGGATTTCTCAAGCCATTTTGTCTCACATGGGCACATGTGCATTGCAATGTAACGTCTTTTCAAGTGGAATTTCAAGTGTCGATAGTTGAATGTAACAGTCATAGAGTAGTTGAAGAGTCATGAGGGTAGATGAACGGTCTTAACAGGGAATGTCAAGGGTCACCCCACCCTTTGATATAAATATTCCCTCATAACTCGTTGTAAATGCTTTTGGTCGGCCAAGCTTCCAATAGGAATATCTTAGATAGAGCTTGGACAGTATTGTAACGAGCCTTGGATTCTCCACTGCGCAGAGCTAGTATATCTCTTTGGAGGAGCAGGCGGTTGTGGCTGTAACGTTTCGCTGTTGGAACTAGTGGTTGGACATGGATGTATTGCATGATTGGAACTTACAGTTCTTAATATAATAGAGCCAGGACATTTCATGCATATGTTGTATTGTATTTCAGCTATCTTGAGTACTCTAAATGATATATGTATCTGTTTGCTTACGCAAGCATGTGTAGCTTTTTCTGTATATGTATGTATGAAGCTTTCTGAAATTTGTTGTTGGTTTAACCATCACTTTGGATTGCTAGCTAACTTGCCTTCCATGTTGTGATGCATCTTTTCTCGTGTGTTCCCTTCTTAACTCCGTGCTATCACAGGTTTCCAAGGGGCACGCTCACCTCACTTTCCATGCGTTGGGACCATTCATGCACCTTCCTTGACTTACCAGATATGTCACACCCTTGCTACCAGCAGGGACATCTTACTTGCCTCTTTACAAAACCGCAGCCAAGGCATTATCGTATGACCCACTGTTGGGACTCCTACACCAAACGGTATGAGGTCTAATTGGGACTTCTTACTAGGGAGATCCCCTAACATGTTAGCAAGTCCAGCACCGTCAACACTTCCCATTTGGCACTTTCCTAACTACCTGCACCAAACCTAAGGTTGATTTTCCCCTACAATAAAAGCACTTTGGTTTATAACTTTATCTTTGACCCACATGTGTTCCCTTCTCTTGGAGTCATAGCCCCAAAATTTCATTTCATCCCCTTGTCATACAACCACTGATGTATTTTCATTATTATCATGATGTACATTTATTACAATACATAGTTTGGCCCTTGGCCACATCATCCATCTCACCAACCTATATAATAATTATGTACAACTATATTACCAAAATCAAGGGTCTTACAAAAGGTAGTCGTGTTGCATACTTTCTTCATCTACCTCACCCGCAGCCTATGATTGTAGTAAACATAGACCATATCATTAAGACAATGGACAAGTAATCTATATGAGCATCATTTGTAATTGGAGGCTGATATCCCATGTGCATAAGTTAAAATTAATGAAATTATAAAATAAAAAAATAGAATTTTAATTTGAACATTTTTAACTTATTTCACTTCTTTGAGTGTGTGTTTTGAAATACACTCCAGCTATGCTCACACCCTAAAAAGATACAAGTTTGACTTGGCATTCAAATGGAAAATTTGTGCAACTAGGTTTTTCTCCATAGTTTTCCCATCAAACATGTACAAAAAATAAATGGAAAGGAAAGACAACGAAATGTATTTCCATTCAGTAACAAATAGATAGAAAGGAAAGATTTTAAAATTTGAAGTTTGGAAAAAAATGACTTGGAGCTTACCTAGCATCCTAGCAGTCATATCTTGAATAACCATATCATACCCAAATGTCCCTGCACTCAACTTATATATCTTAATTTCTTTGGAAATATCCATGTTCAATATGATTCAACATTGTCCCATGAACACATTGAAAATGTCCATCCATAACCTCAGCATCAAAACCTAAATCCACAAGCATAAGTGATGCAAGAAAATCCTACTTTTCCTACATCTTCAACTTCTCTACTTCTTGGATGTCGAGGCACTACTGGCATCAAGGCTCCCATACACATTTAACCACTTACTGATGTACCAAATTCTTCCCTTAATTGCCCGAATCCCATAACATAAATTGTTTCCTTTTTATGATAGAATTCCATTATCTACCATTCATTCTAAATTCATACATTCAAATTGGAATTACACAATCATGCATAGATATTCATATAATAAAAATTCAATTTCATTAACAGAATATGTACATACATCTACTTATCACTTCTATTCCTCTCTATGGCATGATTTCACATCCTTTGGATCATTAGCCTTACACGTAGGCTTATGGTGATTAAGTATCAAGTTAGAAGAAAAGTAGATTTTTCTACATCCATAAATCACTCCATGATTTATTCCCTAAAGCTCTCATTATTTATTCCCTAAATTTCTCATGCTTTTTAAGGTAAATTAGCTTTTTCCCTATGGGAAAAATCTCACCTATCCATAGTTTTTCTAAACCTATAACTCATCTAGTTCTAAAACTCATAAAATATCTCAACTTCTAAAACAAGATTTATTTACATAAAAGAATATAAATTCTTCTCAGAAGTCAATACCCCTTCCAAAATATTTTTTACAACAAGGACTTAGTGCCTTGGAATCTCTAATGCTCTTGAATAAGATCCCCATGGTAGAAAGTTCATTACCTTGTTTTGTCATGTGTCAATAATTTATGAATCCTCCAGGATCCCAAACCTTGTTTTGTAGTTGTCCACATGCTTTACAATCTTATTGTTGTTCTTTTGCATCTTATTATGTCACCTTCCTTCCTCCTAGTTTCCAAATATTTTTTTGCAACCTTCTATTTACTTTACTCATGCTCTCTTGTACAATAAAATACCTCTTGTTGTTAAAAAACCACCTTACATTAGTGTAACTCTTTCTAGGCACTTCTTTCATCATTTTTTTCAATTTCTCAATCTCCATGTCCATTTTATCTCCTTGTTAGTACATGTTTCTCCTTGTTTGGTTAAATGAGTTGCTATTGCTATTCATAAATTTTTACCCTTGTCTAAGACATTGCTAATTGGTTTTATAATTTTCTTCTTCAAATAATTGAATCTAATTCATCACCTGTATCTTCTGCTAGCCACTTCTCTAAAAAATCCATTTCTTCATTAAAATCTTTGAACACTAAATTTGAATGTTCAACTTGCGATTTATTTTTAAGAAATAACTTTATTTCATATCCATCACAATTTTCTATGCTCACATCCTCAAACTTAAATTTACAATTTACCTCAACTTCCTTGGATGTTGTAACCACATTTTCAGTGTTAGGAGTGCTTGTACATTCCTCTTCTTTGGTTGTAATTTATAATTCAAATTCATTTACTAGCAACATTTCCAATAATTGTAATTAAACTTCACATCTCAGAAGCACTTCAAATGAATTCTTCATCTCTTCTTTCTTTTGGTTGTCTACATGAGCCAATTTCACTTTATTTCCTACTGAAACAAACTCTTGCAAATTTTCTCCAAACAATTATTTCTTCACTTGTGTAATAATCTCCTTCTATTGACTCTCATGAGAACACACAGTATTATCTTTATTCATAAGAGAATTTAGAATTTGTTCATTCTTCTCCACCTCTGTGACAAATTTCAAAGGCTCTCCATCATTTTCATGGCTTAAGCAACCTGCAAACATACACAAATCATCAGTTTCAAAAACATAAGGCCGTGTGGCCTCATTTGATGCTTCAAGCTTCATTTCTCCATGTTGATCTTCATTCTCTAAACAATTTGTGACACTTTTAGTTATTCTCTCATCAGCATCATCATCACTTTCGCCAATGATAGATCCTTTCTCAGGTTCACATATGTAACCCACTTCTTGATACTCAATTGTCCTGAGTTCTTTCCTTACCTGAGAAATTTTCCTTTGTCTCGGTCTCTCCTACAACAAATTCCACTTAACTCTCCTATGTAGATTCCATCTGTATCTATGGTCTTCCTCGTCTCTCTGTAGTAGTTCTCTCATCATCTCTAGTTGTAATTTAATTCCAGCTACTTCTCTATTAATTTTGTTTTGATATGATCTTCTTTGGCTTACCTCTGAACCTTGACTATGACCATCAGTAGTTGCAATATTCCTTCTTTTCTGAGCTTTTCCTTCCTCATTGTGAGTTGTAAACAAGCCACTACAACAATCTGACTCCATCAAACCTATTTATAAATACCACACTAAACTCTTCCATGCCTAGTCTTCCTCTGGTATTTATACTAATTCCTTCCTCTAGAATATTCACTTGAGAACTCTCTACTCCTCTAGCTTCTGCACTCAACTTGCTCACCATATCCCTCTGATAACTTTTCTTTTCCTCCTTCTCTGCTTCAAGGTTATTTTACATCATCATTAAGAACTCGCTTTGTTCTTGGCTAGAGTCATCAATTGTATACATTCTTATCTTTGCTACTTGTAATCAATAACTTGCTTCAAAAATTAATCAAAAACATAAGATGACCTTACCTTATTGTTCAACCTCATGTGAACATGCATATTGTTGCTAGTGTAATTCTCTTTTGGCGCTACCTTTTGTTGCGGTCTTTTAATGTTCCTTCAACTCATAACATTCTTCCTCCAAATTTGCCTTCAAAGTAAATTATATCAATCTAATTTTGTTGCAAGATTTATTTCCTCCTCCAAAGAGTGTACCTACTATGATTTTTGTTGATAGGTGGTTGTCATTGATGCCAACCCAAGAAGCACTACTAGATACCCCGCCTTTTGTCAACCAAAATGACATGAAAATTCATGGTTTTTGGTGTCAGGATCATCCTTGATGGATTCTCCTCATCAATATATTTCTGGTGGTATGTAGCACACCATGTAGTTCTTCACAGTTTGAGATATATTCCAGTTTGAACTTGACGACCCAAATCATGGGTAAAAACCCCAAAAGATATTGGTATGGCATCCTATCATTGGTCTAGTGGGATTTTCACCAAAAAGTCTTGGTCAAACTTGGTCTTAATTATTATTCTTGGATTAATAACTCAAGAAAGGGGTTTTATCTTCAACGAAATATTAAAACCTTATCACCAGAGATATATCGACTTCATCTCTTGGGTTTCAAATCTTAAAATTCAAAACTTGTGTTATGGCTCCCTTCAAAATTTGAATTTCAAATTTGGGGTCTCCCTCCAAATTAGGATCTTGTTGCATCCATTGAAACCATCCTATGTATATAAAAGGAAGTCACATTTCTCCTCCATAGAGATGAACTTAAATTTGAAATCATTTGTGAGTTAGCTCTGAAATATATTGCCCCTATGAAGATAGCAAAGATATCATTAGAGTGGGTTTGGTGAACAAGGGTTTTGCCTTTTCTTTCTTTCTTTTGCGATTCATTTGGGAAACCAATTGTAGGTGTGTTGGTTCAAAAGCAACATGGGTTTATGAAATAAGGGCTAGGCTAAAAAGGGTTTTTTTGGGACACACTTTTATTACAGGTCATCAAACTCTAATTTATATGGACAGGCTCTTCATCAAATTTTCATTTCAGTAAGGAAACCTCATTTTTTCTGGGGCTTCATCAACCAAGGAGTGTTATGGATATGAATCAGGCTTGCAGCTCTCAAAATCAAGTTTGAAACACATATTACGGCTCAGTTAGATACAATATTGGAATCATAGGGCTTCCTGTGACTCTTGGCTTACCTCCTTATCACAATCATTTTACAGAAGAAGCATCATTTGATTGAAACTTGAGATATTTTTCTAAACGGCATCATCTGTGTCGATCAATTGAAGATTGGATTCCTGTAGACCTAAATTCTAAACACCATAGATAGTTTGTGCTTGTAATTATAAGGCAAATCCATGTGGTCTTAATTGGAAACTATATGGAGACTCTAACCGAAGCTTATTTAAATATATCTCTATGATTTAATACTCTGTTACAGGACTAGCGAAATTCAACTTTTTGTTATCGGATTGCAAGAAAGGATCGTGGCTTTCATTCACAGAGGATAGAAGGCTAATTGGATTCTATATTCGCTATATTTTTGTTGCAGCTCACATTCAAAGGTTGTCCTCAAATCTTGGAAGGTCAGCGAAGAAGTTTTTGTTTTGAACTTAAACATGCATTCTGTGACAGAGAATATATATATGAATAACTTGAAACTACTCATGTATATACATACTTAAGGCTAGAACTTGCAAAACAAGTTGACTTGTTGAGATCAAGATTATATGAGTTTTTGTTGAGGTATGCTTCATTTTGTGTTCTATTGTTGAAGCCCTAGACAGAGGAAAATCCATTATTTCATTAGAAAATTGATTCGAATTGGATTATTATATTGTTTTTCATCCATCTCGATGCATTCAGAGTGGAAAAAGTGGAGGAATTAGCTCACGGGAATGTTTTTACTGGTGGGACCCATTATGGTGGAACAGGGTATGAAACTTTTCGAGAGTGTTTTGAGGAATCAAACGATGTTCTTTGGGGGTAAAAATTTCCCTCTTTGTCCTTGCACCTTTTCATGTTATTATACGCACATAAATATTTTTGACGACACAAGAAGCGCGTCAATCAGAGTCCGTATGCAAAAGTTATGCCACTCAAAAGTTGATCTTCATGTTTTCACACCTATAGTTCGGGAGGATGCCACGTCAAACCCCATTATTCATGGAAAAGAGGCTAACCACATGTTTGTGATGTAAAAGACTGTAGAAGAGTCTATATTGTAACTCTAATTAAAAGTTTATGTAGTCAAAATTAACCACTAGTAGGTTATCGAGTTATGTTATAACCAGGCCACTAGGAGGAAGAAGCATTCCATTCTTTCGAGAGAATTTTGTTCCATAGTTGAGAAAAGATAGCCATGAGAGATAGGAGGTAGAGCACACACAGAGAATATGTGCATTGTAGCAACCCACGGGCCACGGGCATTACTTCTTTGGAGCCTTATTTTCTAGACAGAAAAAGAGAGCAAAGAGGCCTCACCTTCCAGCTGGGTTTTCTCCCAAAAGGGTTTCCTAGAGCATATCTTGTATCTTATGTGTGTGTGTGAACTTATTTTATTGTTCTCTACCTTTCTGCATAATTTCTATTCGCATGCATGCATTGATTATAGTTAAATTTACAGATCTAGAGTTTTAATAAAACTGTAATAGTGTAGAAATTCATAATTTTAATATATTATTATCAAATCTGTTGTGATGAATTGTCTGGTAGAATATCCATAGAAGTTTATAGATCATTTGGTATTAGAGCAAGTTTATTTGGGTATTTTATGGAGATTGCAGGGATCTAGATCGACGAGGTAGAAAATCGTAAAACCCTAATCATGGTCAATGAATCTGTAAACAAACCTCGTGGTCCTGCAGAGGTGAGCTTTACACAACTGGAACAGCAAATCACAGATATCAATCACAATGTAAAACTCCTCACGTCTCCTTAAATAGAAATTTGGGGATATTTGGACAAGATGGGGGTTCGAATGCAGAGGACAAATTTGAACAAGGATCAAAATCAAGGAGAAACGGAGACCAGTCGAAGAAAGAATTCGAAAAATATCAACCAGGTTTAAGTGTCATGAATCAGTCCCTATTTAAAATGGAAGAAAAAGTCGATATCAAGCCATACCACAGTGAGATCAACACTCTGGAGCTAAAACATTGGTTGTTGCAACTGGAAGTTTATTTCAACATCCATCACATTGAGGAAGGACAGAAAATCTAATTTTCACAACTGAAATTGGAGGGCCATGCACCGACTTGGTGGGAATTACACACGGAAACCCTGAGGTTGGAGGGATAAACTCCAGTGACTAAGTGAGAATATTTCAAAACCCTCATTAAGTCACATTTTTATCCTATCAATTGCATGCAGAACCAGTGGATCTGGTGGCATTACTTCAGGCAAAAATCGGTCCAAAGTGTGCAAGAGTACACCACGAAATTCAAGAAGAAGGCTATAATGTTGGGTATATCTCCAAAGAACCTAGATGTACTCCTCAAGTATTTGGGGGGTCTCCATATCTATCTACGTGATCAAGTGATGTTGTTCAAGCCCAAATCGATGGACAAGGCTTGTGTAAAGGCACAGTACCTGGAGAACATAGGATTGAAAAGAGCACAATCAAGTGGATCGAAGCAGAAGGAGAAATAAAAAACTTGTAACGAGGGGAAGAAGCAGCAAAAGGAGGGAAAGATAAAAATATGGTAGCCACAACACACTAGTGTAAAGATCCTAACAACCACTGCAACATTGATGACCATACAAAGGAGAAGTGTTGGAAGTTGCATTCAGATCTAAACTCGAAGAACAAGAAAAAAGATAATAAGAAGAAAAATCTTCTGGCCATGGATTCGTACAACCAAGTTGAAAGTAGTTCAAACGTGGATGAGAAGATCGTATGTACGTCAATGTAGAGGAAGGTGAATCTGAGTAGCCTTCAACAATAGGAAGAGAAAGAAATAACCAAACTCTTCCATATAAAGATAGAGGTCAAGAAGACAAATATTGATGGTTTACGTGACACAAGATCACAGGTGAATCTCAATTCAGCAGATTTGGTCAATAAGTTGGGGTTGGAAGTCCGTGATCATCAAAACCAATATCCACTAGGATGGGTAAATAAGGATGTAGAACTGAAGGTAACAAAATAGTGTAAAATTAGATTTGTTATGAGTACTAATTTTATTGATGAAGTAGATCTAGATGTGGTTCCCCTTAATGTATTTGGAATCTTCTTTGGGAGTCCATAAATGTACATTCGTGATGTACTATTCATGAGGAGATCCAACTAATATCGGCTCGTCAAGGAAAGAAAATTGTTCATCATCAATGTGCACAAAGGCAAGTCAAAAATTTCACTAGTAAGTGCCAACCAAGTCAAGAAATTGATCAATTCTAGCAAGAAGTATGTTTTATTGTTTTTAAGAGAAAGTCAGTCTGAAGAGGAGTCAATAAGAGGCAAGGAATCCTTAGAAGGGTGTACTAAGAAACAGAAACAACAATTGGAGTTATTACAAGCATACAGGGATGTATTCTGAGAGCCTAAAGGGTTACCACCTAAGAGAGAAGTGGAGCACGAGATCCAGCGATTGTCAAACCACCCATTGTCGAATATTTGGTTGTACAGGCATTCTATTATAGAAGTGAGGTGAAGAAACAGTTGCAATGAGAAAAATACTTCACCAAGATGGACTTGAAGTCTGGATATTAACCTAGTTTTAAAAATCGACCGGCTTGAACCATAAACCGGTCAAACCGGTCAGTTCATTGGGCAACCAAGTCAAACCAGCCAAAAAACCTAGTTTGAGGGTTCATTTCACCCAAATTTCACAAAAACCATACCAAACCGGCCGATTTATGGTCAAACCGATCGGTTCCATCATAAACCGATCATTTTATTGCAATGGAAGCTATAGACCCCACAGAATGCAGTTTTGTGAGTTTTGAAGTTATTTTGAGGGAAATTTGGGGTTGTTTTCCTCCAAAAATAGTCCCTCAAAGAAAAACATATTTACCCTCTCATTTTCCTGACACATCTCAACCCTAGCAATGTTGGTAATTAATGGTAATGTTAACTTCTTAAAATAAAAGTGATATTTCCTTTATTTTTCATTTTCATCCTTTTACTTAAATTTTTAACATTGCCATGAAATGACTCAGGATGTTTGAAAGTGGATTTCATATGGAGAAACTAGAATTTTATATTTCACTCAAAATTCAACAGACTTAATGGTTTTCAGGATTTCATGGTTTGGGGGTTTGCAAATTTTCCATTTGATTCTATCATGCATGAGGGTATGAGATTGGAATTTGATCAAGAGCATGAATCCCTTTAAGAACCTTGATGTTGGTGGCATTGATTGTTGAACGTTGTTGATGTTGGTGGTATTGATTTTTGAGCTCCTCTACCATGGCCTTAATAAGAATGTACCCTTCACTCAAAGGAAAACAATTGGTTAGGCATGTTAATCTTTTTCTACCACATTATAAGGTTGAGGAGATGAACGCTTCACTCAAACCAAAATCATTAGTTAGGCATGTTAAACCTTTTCAATTTCTATCATGTTATAAGGTTGAGCAATCCAAGTCTGAAGACTTTGAGCTAGATGATGGTTATGTATCTCTTGTTAATAATCCCATTTCTAGTAGTGATGAATTAATGATGAGTTTCATGAGTGACCATGTTGATCAGTGATTTGTAATTTTGATGTCTATTTTTGCTACTACTACTAAAGTTGTAGAGGAGTTTTAGGAGTCGTCAAAATCTTAGCCATATTATTTAGGTAGCTCATGTTTATGATCTCTTGTCTAGCAGTGGTGATGATTTTGATCATGATGAGGAGTGATAATTTTTTTGATCACTTATATGTAAATTGTTAGAAGGTCAGTGGCCCCATATCTTAGAGCATTGTTTCCAAACTCTAGAGGTCATTTAGAGCCTCATTGATTATGTATCTTCTTGCGATACGTATTGCACTCAGTGCCATTTTAATATATTCACCTTTACATGGTATATAGATGAGAAAACCTTGCATTTTTGTCTTTATTGGTTTGGAATCATGGTTTTAAATCTTAAAAATATTTTTTATTAAAAACTAATTATTTCATGTATTTTTTAAAGACTGATTCATTGAGATCTGACCAATCCCGGTTTGATTGGTTCTAGTTTGAAACCCAGTTTATTAGGTGCACTGATCCAGTCACTGGTTCTGGTTTTTTCAAAACCATGGATATTACCAAGTTTGATTCAAAGAAGAAGACACTTGGAAGAATACATTTCAAAACAAGAAAATGTTTGTATGAGTGGTGACTCATGCCATTTGGCCTATGTAATGCACCAGCTACATTTATGATATTAATGAATGATGTACTGCGCCTTTTTATAGATTCAATTGTTATTGTTTCATTTGGATGATATAATGGTATATAGTGCTACCTGGGAGGAGCATATTTCACATTTGACGTAGGTGTTGGAAGCATTGAAGAAGCACCAAATGATAGTAAATATCAAGAAGTATGAGTTTGCACAACAGCCTTTGGTGTATCTGGGGTATGTGATCGGTGGAGGATAACTCGAGATAGATCCATCCAAGATGGAGGCCATCATGAAATGGTCAGTTCCTACTAAATGTTTCCGAGGTCAAGATTTTCATTGGGGCATCACAGCACCTGAGGAAATTCATAGTCTCATTTTTAGCGGTAGCAGCACCACTCGATATCATAACAACAAGTGGCAAGAGTTTTGTTGGGGAAAAGTGATTGCCTGTCATTTAATTTGTCAACCTATGGGTTTTGTAAACTTGTGAAGCATGCGTGCACTGTATGTGCTCGAAATGTTTTTCAGTTTAAATCAATCTAACTACAAAATAACGAAAACCAATTCATCTATTCTATGAAATCAAATAATGAAAATGAAATTCAACTAGCTTGTGAAATCAAAAACAACTAATGTATACTTAGTTACTCCAGCGTTCAATTATGAAGTGTTACCTTCTTGAGATGGTGTGTAAGCAACTATTTATACTTTAACTTCTAATGTCCTAGAAAAGCAAATAAAGTGTGCAAAAAATAACTTAGTAATTGCATGTATTAAATATTCATCCATTCAATCTTGAAATATGATTAAATCAATTTCTTATAATGATCTTTAGGAATATTAGTTAATGCAATTAGATGGAAATCTTAAAAGCACGAAAAAGTAAAGCTCAATGATTGCATAGGTTGAACATTCAATCACCCAATTTGAAGTCATCTTCTTGGCCTGATCTTTTATTAAATTATACAATGAATTGATAGTTTGATCTAAGAAAGAAAATAACAGAACATGAAAGGAAAGTAAATAACTATGAGCTCTTGCCTCAAACTTAATCCAATTGGAAAATACATCAATCTTTCCTATTGAAATGTTTTTAGAAAAGCAAAAATTATACAGTCATTCTAAAACTAATACTAAGAAAGCAAAAGAACTTTAATCTATAAAAACAATTAACTCACACACATTTTAGGTAGTTGATGTAAAAGTGTGAAAGATGGTAAATCCAAATGCTCCATATGTAAGCAAAACCAAGTCAAAATGAAAGAACATTCATAAGTAAGATGCCACAATCTAATTTTGTATTCAAAGCTTAAGCATAACTCCAATTTTACACATGAAAATTATAGGAGAAAACTTCCCCTATTTATACAAAAAGATGAGAATTTATCTCATTAATGCGAGTCCATGAATCTCTCCCCATATTTCTAGAGTTACAATCAAAATAGGAAATGATAAGACACGTCTTCTTAGAGTTTCAATACAAATAGGGAATGAGACACATATATTCATGATCCCATGATCTTCTCCACTCAAATTCGAATTTGGTTTTGGGAGGCCACATAAAGGTCTTTTAGAAGCTTCATTTTGACCTACACATGTCAATAATCTCATCCCACTTGTTAGGTATAAGAATATGCACATTATTTTCTAGTTTTTAACCATAAATTCACTTAAAAATGCTAAGAATTAATAAAGTTTGGAAAAACATAAATGTGACCCAATAATGATAACGGTAAGGTAAATGTAATGAAATGAAGGTGAATGTAATGAAATAAAGGTGGAGTGAAGATGACAATATGGAAATATAAGTGAAAATGTAATGGAAGTGAATGAAAATTTCAAAGCCCAACATACCCCCCAACTAAAGCTATTGCATGTTCTCATTCAATCCATTACATTAATTATTTTTTATCCTTGAGCTTTGACTTAACTTAGCATGATATCATTTGATAACTTCATACTTCTACAAAATATTTTAGTTGAATTCCAACATGGTTGGATCTTGTGTTACAACCATATTTTGTTGTTTGCATTTATTTTTTATCTTTGAACTTTGCATAATGATAATTTGATTATTGTTGATATTTTCAGTGATAGACCTGATGATAATGGTATGAAGGATTAAAGAGAAACATGCTATGGGGAGCTCTGCAACGCAAAAACCCTAGTTTTATGATAAACTGAAATCGCTTCAGACCTGGTAGCGCACAGACCCCGGTTTGCAGCACAGTTCAGAAAGGGTCAAGAGCTGACAGCCCGGATGGAGGCAGAGGGGTCCACTGGGACCCCTTCGTATAAACAAATAATCATGCAAAAGCAAAAGAAGAACGTGAGAGAAGGAGTCAGAATCTCGGGATATGATGGCTTCAAGCAGCTTGGCGGGACAAACAAGAAGAAAAAACAAGCAGAAGGTAATGATCAAGACAGCAATATAGAAGTCAGAGGAGCAAAAGATGACGGGCCGGGAAACAATGAAAACAAAGCCACATCAAGACAAAAAATGACAGATAACAAGGAAAAACAGTCAGAAGAAGAAAGGGAGAACGCAGACAACAGGCGGGAGAACAAAGAAAAGAAAGGGGACACAAGCTCGAGCCACAACAAGCACCCTACAACGAACGAGATCTGCAAACCAATCAAAACTGATAACCTAAGGGTTGTAATCACGGATCCGGATATACAAGCTTACCGAGAGCACATGACGGAACATGCAGTCATTTGCAAGTTTATGGGCATGTGGCCTACGGAAAGGGCCCTATGTCAATGGATCAGACAGCATTGGAAGCCCAAAGGGGATGTCAAATTGCACCTGGGAGCTAAAGGATTCTTCACAGTTGTTTTCACCAACCTGGAAGATAAGGACATGATTTTTTATGGAGGCCCATATTTCATGGCCTCAGCTGGGTTGTACATGCGACCATGGAAGGCAAACTTCACCCCAGAAAAAGAATCGTTTACTCAATTTCCAGTTTGGATTAGATTATTCTCTCTCCCAATAGATTATTGGGGTTCAAATGCTCTCAAGCAAATTGGATATCAGTTGGGCACTTTTATCAAATCCTCAGAGGCAACCCTGCAAAAGAAATACACCTCATGCGCAAGAATATGTGTAGAAATGAATGTTTCGAGAGCACTGCATGAAGGGTTATGGCTTGAATATAGAGATGAAGACTACTTTCAAGCAATAGACTATGAGCATATCCCATTTCGATGTCGCAAATGTCACGAACACGGACATTTAATAATGGAATGCCCAATGAACAAGAAGGAAGAAGACACTAAAACAGAGCAGGGGAATAAAGCTGAAGATAACTTCATCATACCAAAGTCAAGGCAGAGAGCCAATAGAAGAAGAATGAACAAAGTGGGAACAGGTAGAACCAACTACAATAATACCTTTGAAATCTTAAATCCAGAATCAGAATCAGAGGATGGACATAAAACCCAGGTAGCAGATAAGGAGCATAAGGAAAGGGAAGAACAAACCAGGACAGAAGCGGAAGGGAACAAGGACATTAGCGAATTCCAAATGCAGGAGAGACCAGAAGAGCAGGAGGAGGATACAGACATGCTTACCAGCGATGGAGGAAGTGAGGATCTCGAGCTGGAGGAGGTGCTAGCCAAGGAAGGAATGAATCTACCAGTTATAGCTGAGAAATGGAAAACGCAAGGCATAGAAAATGCACCGGAGGAAGAAATCAGGAAGGTAAATGATATGTTCATAGCAAGGTAGAAAGTAGAATTAGAAAAGCAGAATAGGAAGCTAGGTGTAGCAAAAGGGAGTGGTACCCACTCCAAAAGTCTCACATGGAACTCATCCAGCTCCAAACAAAAGAAAAGACGAGGCAGAAGGACAAATGGTGAGGCTCTGCAGGAGCTAGGCATGATAATGATCAACTCAGGGAAGATGAAGGCAATCAGCGCCTTCTCGTCCTACCATTAAAACCTTAAGTTAATCATGAAGATCATATCTTGGAATGCTAGAGGGCTGAACAGCCAAGCAAAACAAAGAGTATTGAAGCGTAAATTTCAAAAGTTCAATCCGGAGATTATGTTCATTCAAGAAACCAAATGCAGCAGCTCCAGCATGGCCAAGATAAACAAGAAGATCGGAAGGAATATAAATTATCTAAAAGTAGAAAGTCAAGGCCGAGAAGGCGGCCTAGCAACGCTATGGGATACAAGAGATATTCAGGTGATCTCTGCCGAAGCGAACAAACATTTCATTGCTGTGGAAGCTCAAATCACAGGTAACTCTGAATCTTTCTTATGTGTTAATGTATATGGACCACAAAGAACAGAGGACAAAATAAGTTTCTTAAATTCCTTAAATAAACTCATTGCTAGATACCCAAGGTCTAAATGCATTATAGGGGGAGATTTCAACATGATAACTACCCTTCTGGAGAAGAAAGGGGGTCTAAGAAAACTAAACAAGGATACATAGGGTTTCACCAGTTTCATTGATGATGTTAAATTCGTAGATATTCTCCCCAAGAGTGGCAACTTCACTTGGAATAACAGAAGAGGGGGAGAAAGATTGATTGCTTCCCGCTTGGATAGATTCTTGATTTCTCATAATATCATAATGGATGGCATCACTGTAGAATCAGATATCCTCCCAACTGGAGGCTCGAATCACTGGCCAATTTCACTCACAGTTGCGGTGCAGAGAACTCCGAGGAACAAACCATTTCGATTTGAAAAATTTTGGTTGGATCACCCCAACTTCCTCAAGTTAGTGGAGAAATGGTGGTTCGAACCCCTGGAAGGCAAAGGCTCCAAAATGTTTAACCTACAGAAGAAGTTAAGAATCATTAAAGAGAAGATCGAGGAGTGGAACAGAACAGTATTTGGGGACATCTTTAAGGAGAAAACCCGGATAGAAGAAAAGTTGGAACAAATCCACAAAGACTGGGCTTCTGGGCACAGTAATGAGGAATATGCCGAGCAGGAGAAAAGTCTAACTCATCAATGGCACGATCGATGCAAACAAGAAGAAACCCTATGGAAACAAAAATCAAGAATCCAATGGTTAAAAGAAGGGGAGCAGAACACCAAATTTTTCCACATATCAGCTCTAGACTACAGGAGTGCAAACAAAATTTTGGAGATGAAAAATAAAGATGGGGAACCACTGAATAATCACCACGACATATCAGCACTGCTCCGGGAACACTTCAATTCCATAGCTCAGGAACCGCAATTAGACAGAGAGGAAGCCATCAAGGAACTTCTAAAATCCATACCCAAATCTATCAACTCTGATCAGAACTGGGCCCTCTGTAGGGAAATTACACTGGGAGAAGTGGAGGAAGCAATAAATAGCATGCCAAACGACAAAGCTCCAGGACCTTATGGGTTCACCATCAACTTTTACAAGGCCTGTTGGCATATTGTAAAGCAGGAAGTGTGGGATGTGGTTGAGGACTCCAGAAGATCTGGATCAATCCTAAAATCCATCAATTCAACCTTTATAGCGCTCATACCTAAGGTAGAGGAAGCCAATACCCCTGAAAAGTTCAGACCTATAGCCCTCTGCAATGTCATTTACAAAATGATATCAAAAGTTATAGCCAACAGATTAAAGCCGATTCTTTCGGGCATCATATCTGAAGAACAATCGGGCTATGTAGAGGGAAGGCAAATATTAGACAATATCCTCCTTGCCCAGGAGATGATCCACACTCTACACTCAAGGAAAGAAACAGGAATGCTGATGCAGCTTGATTTCTCGAAGGCATATGACAAGGTGAGCTAGAGGTACCTAGAAGCCATACTGGAAGCTTTTGGTTTTTGCAGGCAATGGATTAGTTGGGTTTTAGCCCTCATCAAATCCTCAAGATTCTTAATCCTTGTTAATGGAGCACCCTTTGAACCTTTCTCACCATCGCGTGGAATAAGGCAGGGGGATCCTCTGTCCCCATTCCTGTTTGTCATTCTTATGGAAGGTCTCAGCAGAATTATAGCCAAGAAGAAAGCTGATGGAATCATTAAGGGTCTGCAACCGATAAGAACTCTACCGGCCACCACGCATCAACAGTTCGTGGACGATACAATGTTACACGGAATCCCCACAGTCAAAGAGGCCTTAGCTTTTAGGCATATCTTAGACCTCTTCAGTAAAGCCTCTGGAATGGAAATAAATTTCTCCAAGTCAACGATCTTCTTCTTCCATACTCATCCGGCTATTCAGGCTCATCTGTCTCAACTACTTGGATTCAGGATTGGCAATCTGCCATTGAGGTATCTAGGGGCTCCCCTTACTCTCAAACCTTGGCAGAAAACACACTGGGAGAAGGTTTTAGCCAACATGGAGAAAAAATGTAAACATTGGACGCACAGGGCTTTAAACTTCGCTGGTCGTTTAGTTTTAACTAAGACAGTGTTACAGGCCATACCGCAGTACTTATTGTCTATGCTACCAGCTCCCAAGGGAATTCTACAGCAAATGAGAACCATTCAGAGATCCTTCCTTTGGAATGGCAATGGGGATAAGAAAAAATGGGCGTTGGTAGCTTGGAATAAGCTATGCAAGCCGAAATCCATGGGGGGACTAAATCTCGTAGATCCGTCAATTGTCAACAGGACCTGTGGTGCTAAACTATGGTGGAGGTGGATAAAAGAGCCCAATTTGTCGTGGGCTAGATATTGGAAAGAAAAGTACACTCCCGACTGCAACAATCAGGATATGGTCAGACTGCAAGAGGTCCCGGAAGGCTCACCCATATGGAACCTTGCGCGCAAAAACCGAAGCATAGTGCAGGAGAACAGCTTCTGGAAAATCCGCAATGGCAGGATAGCCCTGTTTTTGGAGGATGCCTGGCAGCAACTCCAAAAACTGGACACCCCAGAATTATCGTCTCTCAAACTCTCAAACCAAAATGAAGGCTGGCACAGATTCCACCACTATTGGAATCAGAACAATAGGGATACCATCTGGAGGGAATGGATTAGTCTCAACAGCGGCAACAACAATGAAATAAATGAAAGCACACATCAAATTAATGATAAAATGCAAAAAATAAAGATTCGGAAAGAAAAAGAAGCAGACAAGCTAAGATGGGGTATGAGAGGTAGTGGCAATTTCTCATTAAAAGAAGTGAGGGAAATAATAGAAAAGGCTGAGCAGGAGGAGGCAGTGCCATGGAGCAACAAAGTTTGGGACAGCCTATTTTGGCCAAAAATCAAGACATTCATTTGGCTTCTGATGCGAAACAGAACCTTAACCTAGGATAATTTACGCAAAAAAGGATTCAGTGGACCTTCTAGATGCCCAATGTGCTTAGCTGAAGAAGAAACAATAAACCACTTGTTTAACTCATGTGAATGGGCGAATCAACTATGGAACTGGATGGAGGTAATTCTAAGTGATTCCAACAGAGACAGAGGGTCAATTCATAATACTATCCTCAATTGGCAAAGGAACTTCTCCAATAACCAAAGGGTCAACAGCATCTGGAAAACCATGCCAAGCTTCCTTCTATGGACAGTCTGGAAAGAACGCAATAGATGAATATTCCAGGATGAATATAGAAATGCGGAGCACTCCAAAGAAACTGTTTTAACCAACATTCAACAGCTAATTCAAACGAAATGTAAAGTGGATCCCAAAGAGAAGATATCATATCGTGACTTACTCATCCTAAAACGCTTTCAATTGGAAGCAAACCACAGCAGCACATCGCCGAGACGCCAACAGCAACCAAATTCGGAAGCCACCAAGTGGAATTGTCTGTCGGAGGGAGGTCTGAAGCTAAATTTTGTTGGTGCATCCAGAGGGAACCCCGGGATAGCAGGTATTGGAGGAGTCATAAGTAATCAGGGTGGCGAAATTATACATATATACTGTAGAGAGCTGGGAGAAAACACGAACAACGAGATGGAGTTCGCGGTGCTTGAGCACGGGCTTAGAATTCTAAAGAATTTGCAGACTAGCAAGGTGATTGTGGAAGGGGATTCGTCTCTGGTAATCTCAGTTGCTAAGAAGATCTATGAAGGCACCACAGCAAGTCGAGCCACGAAACACTAGAGGCTCGCCAAGGTGACGGAGAATATTACAAAATTGATTGTCGGGATGAACGGGATAGTTTTTCAGGCGGTCAGACGTAAGGCTAATGGGCTGGCGGACTACTTGGCGAACTATGGCATTGATAATCCAAACGAGATATGGGATAGTTGTTGGCAATAGGTGGACTGTCCGGACCTCAAGGAAAAGTTCCTACAGCTGGCCAAGTAGGACCTCGGCAACACTGGTCGGGCTTAACCGGAGAAGGCAGGCTCCAACAGCAAAGCATGATGGAATGGGCCAGTAAGGACAGGAGTTTGGATCGTTGGCACCGGAAGAAAGGACATGCGCAGCGGAAACATTTATGGCAACAACAGGCAAAAACAGAAAGGTTTTATGACATGGAAGGCTGCAGAGCATATCGCCGCCGCATACCAAGAAGAAGGGACACATGGCATGTACGTACTCAAGCGGAAAACAACAACATTCATTTTAGGATCTGGAGACATCCCTCGGGATTCTCGACCCTCCCAGGAAGTTATGGTGATAGTACTACCACCTCGCTTCGTCTGAACAAGGGCAACACGGGAAACTGAATGGAGAAGGATTATTTACTAGCCAGCCCAGGAACTAGCTCCATTGTAATTCCTTCGGGCATCTCTCTGGGTTACTATATTTCTTGGAAGCGTTTCTGCCAACAAGAAAAGAACAGTCGATGCACCATGAAGACCGGAAGTTGTAGAAGCATCACTGCAAATCAGGAGCTTCAAACTGCGAAGAGAATGTATGAAACACGAACTACGGCGAGGAATAAGCATAAAATCGCTGAGTTGGAAGCTTCGGTCAAGGAGGAAGAATCACAGCGAACTGCGGATGACATTGCTAGGGGGGTCGACTAGTTACTCGACCCGGGAACTGCCTCTAAATGAGCTACCCAGTTCGTAAGGACGCAGGCGGAGAGTTGGAAGATCAAGACCCTGCTTTCCAAGGCATTAGAGTCCAAGGAGGAAATGCAGCAGCATTCGAATCGGGAGGGTTCCATCTCTGAGGATCAACTGAACAATATGTATGAGATCTACAAGTTATTGGACTCCAAAATCTCAGCAATGCATGATGTGGCGGAGTCGGTTAACAAGAAGCTGACACTGCTCATCAAACTTCTCAGGCAGACTCTCAGCCCTGATCCTCTGCTCCATGCTGGTCAGCAGCCGGCGCCTTCGAAGGAAGGTCAAAATTATCATACCTTGCAGGCTCAGGTTGATAAGCACGTTGTGGAGCAAGGTCTGGACACTGTCAGCCGGTTAGGAACTCCTCCGCAGTAATCTGCTTATGTTTTTCTCTTCTACGTTGCATCTAATAGCAGCTGGTTTCTATCTTTTGCTTATGTAACTCTGTTTACAGTCCACGGTTTCGTAGGGGTCTTTGTTTTTGTTGTCGTTCTCGGGTTGGCCACCCTGCGTGGTGTGCGGGTAGCTGTTTAGGCAGCATGTTAAGGGCCTAAGTTTTGTGCCTGGTCTACTGGTTTTTTCAGGCCTCGATCTGCAATGGCAGATTATTGTTGCAAAGTATATCTTTATTGGATTGCATCATATTTGGTTCTTGTGTGACAATCATGATTGTGTTTGTATCCAATGATATTTTTAGTACTTTTGACAAGCATTTGTATGCTCATAACAATAATGTAATAGTTAATATCTTTTGAAAGTATGTGGGCTTTTGAATGTGATATGAATATGGAAAAATATGAAAATGAATGTATCGCCCCCCAAATGATGATATTGGCAATTTTATGAGATGAGGAAGAGAAATGTTTTTTTTTCCAAAAATTATCATTCTAGCTTTTCAAGAAATTTTATGGTAAAAAGTTAGAAAATGACATCGTAACTTACCCTTTAGAAATGGATGAGCTGCATGTGTGATGGCTGCAAAATTTTGATCATAATCTTCAAGTGGTTGGACAAGTCATGGAGAAAAGAGTCAAGATGACTTTTTATTTTCTTTTATTAAAACTTGTTGAATCTGTTGTGGAATAGTGTTGATTCTATTGCTGCCATTCGATTCCGCGACTATTATTTAATTCTGCAGTTGTCATCTTATTCTACAGCTGTTGTCTGATTCCGCAGCTGTTATCTGGTTCTGTAGCTGTTCTCTGATTTCGCAACTACCATCTGGTTTTGTAGCTGAATATCTTCTACATTCGCTCCAAAAAGTTGAAAATGATAGTCTTCATGTCTTCAAAATTCATTGGCACAATTCCTGCTATGTGAATAAATGTTTTGATGTCAAACATAGCAGGAAATTTTTTACTTAGTGGCCATTAATGGATGCCACTAATCAACACAAGAACTCTCACCATTGATGACAATGAGAGTCAAGATGTCCAAACACATCTTGCTAAGTACGAATAATTTTGTTGTTATTGAGTACTTAGAAGATCCGATGAAGAAGGGACATTGATGTATTCTTGTGGTTCGTTGCAATGAAAACTTGCCATTAAGGCATGCAAGCCTCAAGGTGTTTTTGCAAGGATTTTAGACTCAAAGGACTATGGACTCAATAATTTACATTGAAGCACGGTCTATTTGCGAAATAAAAAAGGATAGGAAAGGAAAAATTAAAATGGAAGATGACAATGGAAAATAATAATGACAATGGCAATAAGCATGCAAGTGAGCTTCTTTCTTTTATTTGTGAGTCAGGCGGAAAGTGTATGTGAATAAAGGAAAATGAACAACTGACTCTTGCTAAGAAAAATGACTGTGGCTTGCTTTGAATTGCTTGGTTGGATTTATAATTCAAAAGCGAGGAAAGGTAATGGTTTTGGTGGATATAGACATGGACTTATTCTTATGTTTCTCGTGGAATCGATCCTTTGAAAAGCAATTGTGCGCACAATTATTTTTCTTCAATGATCATTCAATCATCCCAAACCTGCAAAAAAAACTTGACATAAAGAACATAAGTGTGTTCAAAAAGAAATGGCCAAATTACTATCTGATTCTTATGCAAAATGTAAATGTCAAATAAAATAGATTAAGGAAAATCAAAGGCGTTATATTCAGTCCAATTCATGATATTGATAACAATCCATTTTTAAGAAATAACCATGAAAATTAAATTAACTCCCTGTTGTCGGATGATTTCATGCATTGTGCTCAGTAAAACAATTGGCATCACAAAGATTTGTTGTCCTCTACAAGTTAAAACTTCATAGAAAAATACACAACAACAATATTAATGTCAAATGTTCATAAATCATCTAAATAATTTTCCAATTGTTTTGCAAGCAATTATTGAATCGTCATTTGTGCTGCAAAAATAACATGTTGTAAAAAATATTTAAAGCGGCAAAAATATGAAAAAATACTTGTACGAAAAAAATAAAAAAATAAAAATATATATATATATATATAATATATATAAATATATATATGATTTCAATCAAATTTTGCAAATACTTTTCGCTTTATAAATTGCTTCAATAAATTGATTGCATATGTATTAATCATCACAATTTTATATATATGTATATATTCACAAATAAAATTATTTCTTTCATTCAATCTTTGAAAACTATTGTTGTTCGTTGTATCAACCATAAATCTGAATTCACTGATTATGTATTCACACTTCATAGCATTCAAAACAGAATCACCCCCTCACTGCACTGGCACGTGACAAAACGAGTATACACATGGGTGCAGTGTTAAGTTAGCAATTTCCTCCAAGTGTTCAAAGATGTAAGGAGGATATATATGTTGAAGAGGAGCAAAAGTTATTGTTTGATTAGAAGTCTTAATCAATTAGATTTGTTATTGCCAGCAAAACCTCATGCATAAAAAAAATATGTTTTCCTCACATAGTCACCAAACAGGGTCCTGAAGAACCACGATTTTCTCCCAAATGGTTAGGAATCGGAGGAAACACTTTTAAATTTATTAAATTCATCCTGTTTCCAAAAAAACCTATGTCCCATTTTTTTTCAGATTCGCCGTGGTTTGCTCAGAAAAATCGTTTTAAAATCGGATGTCAAGACAGTTTTACGCTTTCTGACAATTACGTTTTCTGCAAAAATCAATTTCGTATTTCTCCTAAACAGTTGCAAAATCTAGAAAATCGCTCCTAGTTACCTAATTGCCCCTGTTCCAAAGAAAACCCATGTCTCAGTTTTTTTAGATTCACCCTGTTTTGCCCAGAATTTGCGTTTTAAAATCGTGTATTTATGTTTTGTTTTCTAGAAATGTTCCCATGATTTTTTATTTGTAGGTTTTGAAGGTTGGGCTTGTGGCTGCGTGGATGTCTTCCAACAAACGAAAAGGGAAGATCTAACTATAGCAATCATCATATAGACAATTCTGGGGGACTCGAAATCTGAAATGAGATAAAAGATGGGGTAGCGCTTTGAAGAAATCTAACCACATCATTTTTGTAATCCCGCAAAAAACTCTTGTATTACGGAGATAAGGATTTTTGCACATGGATTTGCAAATCTTGCAATAACTAAATAATTTTTATGATATACTAAACAAAACAATTTCTTTTTCTGATCCTCCAGGTTACACGAAGTGTAAAATGAGAGCATACTTGAAAGATTTATTTTGTTAGCATAGTCAAGATTTTATCAATCGATTCCTCTGCAAATTTTGCAAAAATAAAATGAAAATGTTTGATCTCATACCTTAAATTATCATTTGTGATCTTCGGTTGCACCCCTTGTTCTCAACCATTTGTTTTATTGCAAATTTTTTCTACCAAGGGTTAGTAGATAGGTGGTCCTTACTGCACCATAAAACATCAAATTCATCCTAAAAACTATAAAAAAAATTAATTTTTATTTTTCCTATCTATCTAAAAACTATTTTTTTTAAGCATATTCATGCTTTCAATGAAGCTATTTACGGATTAGAATTTTTGAAATGCTCATATCCAAACTTGAAAAATATATCTGATTATTTATAAGAATATGCAAAATCGACTTCACCTTTCGATTTGCCACAAGGATCTCTTGAAGAATTGATGAATATTGTGGCGTAACCGCTTTTTGATACCATTCATCAATGTAGTCTTTGGGTTGCATTCTAGACCCTTTGCCCATAAATGGTTAGTTAAAACAAAAAACAAATAAAATAAACTCTAAATTGAAAGCTAGTTCATATGCACACTTCCCCAGCAACAGCGCCAAAATGTTGGGGCAAAGTGATTGCCTGTCATTTAATTTGTCAACCTGAGGATTTCGTAAATTTGTGAAGCATGCGTGCATTGTATGTGCTAGAAATTGTTTTTCAATTTAGATCAATCTAACTACAAAATAACGAAAACCAATTCATCTAATCTATGAAATCAAATAATGAAAATGAAATTCAACTAACTTGTGAAATCAAAAAATAACTAATGTATACTTAATTACTCTAGCATTCAGTTATGAAGTGTTACCTTCTTGAGATGATGTATAAGCAACTATTTATATTTTAACTTCTAATGTCCTAGAAAAGCAAGTAAGTTGTGCAGAAAATAACTCAGTAATTGCATGTATTAAATATTCAACAATTCAATCTTGAAATATGATTAAATCAATTTCTTAGAATGATCTTTAAAAATATCAATTAATGCAATTAAATGAGGATCTTAAAAGAAAATATAAAAGCATGAAAAAGTAAAGTTCAATGATTCCATAGGTTGAACATTCAATCACCCAATTTGAAGTCACTTTTTTGCCCTGATATTTTATTCAACTATACAATGAATTGATAATTTGATCTAAGAAAGTAAATAAAATAACATGAAAGGAAACTAAATAACTATGAGCTCTTGCCCCAAACTTAATCCAATTGTAAAATACATAAATCTTTCTTATTGAAATGTTTTTAGAAAATCAAAGATTACACAGTGATTCTAAAACCAATACTAAAAAAGCAAATAAGCTTTAAGTTATAAAAGCAATTAAATCTCACACATTTTAGGTACCTGATCTAAAAGTGTGAAAGATGGTAAATCGAGATGCTCCATATGTAAGCTAAACCAAGTCAAAATGAAGGAACATTCATGAGTAAGGTGCCACAATCTAATTTTGTATTCAAAGCTTAAGCATAACTCCAATTTTACACATGAAAATGATAGGAGAAAACTTCCCCTATTTATACAAAAAGATGAGCTATCTCATTAATGAGAGTCCATGAATTTCTCCCCATATCTCTAGAGTTACAATCAAAATAGAAAATGATAAGACACGTCCTCTTAGAGTTTCAATACAAATAGGAAATGAGACAAATCCTCATGATTCCATGATCTTCTCCACTCAAATTCGAATTTGGTTTTAGGAGGCCACATAAGGGTCTTTTAGAAGCTTCATTTTGACCTACACATGTCAACAATCTCATCCCACTTGTTAAGTATAAGCATATGCACATTGTTTTCTAATTTTTAACCATAAATTCACTTAAAAATGCTATGTATTAATAAAGTTTGGAAAAACATAAATGTGACCCAATAATGATAATGGTAAGGTAAATGTAATGAAATGGAAGTGAATGTAATGAAATAGAGGTGCAGTGAAGGTGACAATATGGAAATATAAGTGAAAATGTAATGGAAGTGAATGACAATTTCAAGTCCTAAGTTTCTAGTGGGGGAAAGGTCAGTAGAAGGCTTTCAAGGAGCCAAAGAAGAAGATCAGTCAAGCACCAGTTCTGACATTACTAAAATTGCAACGCCCCTTTGAAGTGGAAATAGATGTGAGTGGGTATGTTATCGGAGTTTTCTTGATGCAGGGAAGAAGGCATGTATGCTACCATTCTGAAGCATTTCATGGGGCAATTGTTAACTACCCTACTTATAATAAGAAGCTTTCTGTCATGGTGCAAGTTGTGAAGAAGTGAAAGCATTATTTGATGGGAAAGGAGATAGTAATCCATGCATATCACCAGCTATTACAGTACTTGCAAGCCCAAAGTAAGCTACAACAAACCAGGCATTACAAGTGGATGGGATTTTTACAACAGTTTCATTTGGTAATCAATTATAAGAAGGGTAGCACAAAAAATTTGGTCAACATGCTTTCAAGGCCACCCACATCAAAGATAACATCTTTTAGCATTTTTATGCAGATGGATCCATTCACCCATTATGCATATTCAGAGGATGAGTCAAGAGTCATGTGCACGATGGTGATAGCACCATTGACTATCATCTCTAAGACAGGTTACTCTATAAGCTGGATAAGCAATGTGTTCCTAAAGATCGGTGATTGCAGCTAATTAGAGAAGCTTTCACCTCCAAGGTTGTAGGTCACTTTGGTGTAGGGAAAACCATGGCTAACTTGCAGAGGTATGTGTATTGGCCCAAGATGTAAGAGAAGGTAGCCAGGTTCATAAGGGGATGCATGCTTTGTTGTACCAACAAGCCTGCAATAGGAAATAGGGTCTATATCATCCCTTACATGTACTTACTCGTCCTTGGGAAAGCATTTCCATGGACTTTATGGGATGTTTACCAACAACCAGGAAGGGACATGACTACATGTTCGTTGTAGTTGACAGGTTCATCAAAATGTGTGTTTTGATGCCCTATAAAAATACCATCAGCAGGCACGAAGCAACAAACTTGTTCTTTGGACATTTCAAGGTGCACTTTGGGATACCAAGGAGCATCGTTTCAGACAGGGATACAAGATTTCGCAGTGCATTCTAGACTACATTATGGAAGAAGATGGACACAAATTTGAAGAGATCTACAACATTCCATCCATAAACAGATGGGCAGACAGAAGTAATCAACGAGACTTTGGTGCAGCTTCTAATGGGATACAACCAAAAGCATATGAAGACATGGGATGAAAATCTGGTATATATACAACATTCTTACAACAGAGCAGTCCACACTTCTACAGGAAAGTCCCTATTTGAAATTTGTTTTGGATATTTTCCACCTTCACCTATGGATATTTCATATGGGCAGAAAGGAGGAGCGAGGGAAGATATGACAGGAGATGCTTTCTAGGCTGAAAAAATTATAGAGGAGATTAGAAAGATCCATCTACAGGTACAAGAAACAATGTATAATTCGCAGGAAAAGTATAAGGCCAAGCATGATCATCACAGAACAGAGAAATTGTTCAAGGTGGGAGACAGAGTATGGCTATAGTTGAACAAAGAGAGGCTACATGGACCTGGTAAGAAAATCAAGGCTCTGAGGTATAGTCCCTTTGAGATACTGGAAAAGGTGGGTGATAATGTCTATCGACTCAATTTACCACCATATATGCACATTTACTCAGTTGTGAATGTGGAAAATTTGGAACTCTATGAGCCTTCCATGCTAGATTAAGAAGAGGAGCGTGTCATACCTTTTGTGGAGTATTTGGCACCAGATGCTCAAGAAAAGTTGACAGAGAACATAGTTTTGCAGAAGAGGTCCAGAACTACAAGACAGGGGCAACATGAATTTTGGAATATTGAGTTGACGGGACAACTTTTAGGCAAAGCTAAATGGTAAACCAAAGAGAAGGTGGAAGGTGGAGGAAAAATTTCCTCACCTCATTCAGTAGATCCCAAAATGGGGAGGTGTGATCTAGATTGGATCATTATATTGTTTTTCATCCATCTCCATGCATTCGAAATGGAAAAAGTGGAGGAACCATCTCACGGGACTGTTTTTACCAGTGAGGCCCAGTTTGAGGAAACAAAGTCTCAAACATTCTAGGAGCATTTCGAGGCATCAATCGACATCTTTTGGGGGTAAAAAATTGTTTCTTTAGTGCAACACCTTTTCATGTTATTCTACACACAGATATTTCCAATGATGCAAGAAGCGCGTCAATCAGAGTCTGTATGCAAAATTTATACCACTCAGAAGTTGACCTTCCTGTTTTCACACCTATAGTTCAGGAGAATGTCACGCCAACCCCCATTATTCATGGAAAATGAGCTAGCCATGTGTTTGTAATATAAAAGACTCTAAAAGAGTCTATATTATAACTCTAAATAAGAGTTGATGTAGTTAAAGTTAACCACTAGTAGTCTATCGAGTTGTGTTATAATCGGGCCACTAGGAGGAAGAGGCATTATATTCTTTCGAGAGCATTTTGTTCCATAGTTGAACAAAGATAGCCAGGAAAGATAAGATGTAGAGCACACAGAGAATATTTGTGCACTGTAGCAACCTGCGGGCCATAGGCATTAGTTCTTTGTACTTGCAACCTTATTTTTCAGATAGAGAAAGAGACTAAAGCAGTCTCACCTTCCAGTTGGGTTTTCTCCCGAAAGGGTTTCCTAGAGAATATCTTGTGTCTTATTGTGTGTCTGAGTTCATTTTATCGTTCTCTACTTTTCTGCATAATTTCCATTCGCATGCATGCACTAATTACAATTAAATTTACAGATCTGAAGTTTTAATAAATATGTAATAATGTAGAAATTCATAATTTTTATATATTATTAACAGATCAATTGTGATGAATTATCCAGTAGAATATCCACGCAGTTTACGGATCAAAAAATTACTCAATAAAGTTACAGCAGTGCCATTACTATTTCTTATCATTGATACCATAAAAATGGAAATTTTTGGTAAAATATACATGAAGCAGATGCATGGGAAGTCATTAAGTTTGATATGACAGTAAAGACTACAGTTGGCATACCTGCCAGAGAGGGTTTCGGTTGAACCAATTAAGGTATAATGTTGGAATTAATATCTTTGCAAAATTCCCATAGCATCAGTGACACTAATCAATTCTTGAGGGAAGTTTGAAAGATCAAGAATTCATCATTTCATTATAGCAACATCAACAAATTCATCTTCAGCGGTATAACAGGCAGGGTTACATCAGTGTCTTGCAGTAAGAGGTACACTTGTTCATTGATGTTATTTGACTACAGTAGTGTGGTTGGAAGGTTCATGTCTTGAAGGCTTTTGCAATAATGTTTATGGGATATTGAAAAGGTTTCATTTGTACTCATTGCAATTGGGCCATTATCCTTGGTACGGGAGCCCATTTTGATTAGAAGAATTTTACTCATTGTAAGTGGGTCATTGTCCCTGGTACGGGAGCCCATATAGTCAATTTGATTTATTATCATTTTCTGGAAGGTTTGGTGGTGTTAGGCAGGTGTTTGGATTAACCTTCAGGTTGCAGCCTGAAAACACTTCAAGGTGATAGGGTGGTGCTAGGGCCCATTGGAGTTTGCTAGGGTGTTGGAACATCCTTTCAGCCGACTCTTGATAAAACTAGGGCATTGGAGCGCCCTTCCAGTTGGCACTGGAAAATTGAACACTTTTCTAGAGTACTAGGGAGTTAGGGCTTCCCTTTTTTGTTAGACTTGAGTCATTTGTTGTACTCATAAATTATTGGAAAAGTGTTCAGTGCTTTTTTGTTTAAGAGGGGGTTTTCCACCTAAAAATGCTTGTGTCTATTTTCTATTGTCTATTTATGTTTTGAATTGTTCTTAAAGATTAATTAACAGACTAACTATTCTGATACAGGAATGATTTCATAATACATCATAATCATAGACTCGTGTAGACACAGTATGGACGCAGCCATCTGTTTATAATTGGTCTACAACATAATGAATACAAAACTCCTCGTAGCCTG